>JAVLUZ010000848.1:0-155828 GCA_036768485.1 Mermis nigrescens | reverse complement strand
TTGAAACCGGCCCCAGGAGTAGACCACGAATCTTCTATTGTAATTAGCGTGTGCTAATATTCACACGTGTTGTTGCGCGACAAATGATATTTATATATAGCTACAGTACCTAGGCTTCAATAATCTCTATGCCTATAATAGATTGATCCATTGTAGGAGTGTAACGAAAATGTGTCGATAATTACAGGTTCTAGGTTTGGTATCTTGGGGTTGCATTTATAGCTTCATTCTCTACCTTCATCGTGACGTTACAAAAGATGTGATGGAAATTGCATTCTCTGTGAACAAATGAACTGAAGGACCATTAATTAGACAATAAGCGCCGATTATAATAAGCAAGTGTTTTTACATAATATCTAGAAAAGATGCAATATTTTAACAGGTGATGCATTCCATTATTTTATTAGTAAAACTGTTATTGTTCCTCTCTCCTTCTGACAGACTTCATTTTATGTCCAAAATATCGAACTTCCGTCCTAACCACGCATAATACAGGTATTGGCTTACATGCATACGTCACCTATACAACGTCGTCCACCTTCCTGGACAGCCAAAAAATGTCTAAGACAATCATACCACGCGAATGTGGGGGTTAAGGGGTTTGAATCTACCTAAATCCGAAATTCTCACAAAATCGGATTTAATTTTTGTATTTTTTTCGAATTTACAATGTAAACAATTCAGGAACCATAAATTTTATTAATATAGGTAAATTTCAATATAACGTTTCTCGTGTTTACGCGCAAGGAAAAAGAGTAGCAGGCAAACATGGGCGTGGAGGGGGATCTGGAAGGTATAACCCCCAACGCATAAGTTGAAAACCCCCGCAGATTACTGTAGACCCCAGAATTATGTTTTTAGTAAATTTTTTTGGCGATTTCAACTCCCACCCCACAGAATTTTCTAGCTGCCGATGTATGGTGACCAGGCCATGTTCATGATCTCCCGGTCGATCAGGTCCATCGATACAGGCTATACAATTTGTACTTACCCTAACTCCTCGTAAGCGGCGCCATTTTTTTATAGCAACAAAGCTTTAACTAAAGGTTTTCATTTCACCCGGTCCAACACATACATACATAATGTACATACAGGCCTTTATCCATTATCCGCCAAAGGATGTGCGGACTCATCTTATTTTGGTCTAACAAAATGTACATCTTGAATTCGAATTATACAAAAAACTTTTTTGATTTTTCAAGGCTACGAAAAGTGTCGACGTGGCCGCGCTCGAGGCAAAATTATGAAGTATAGGATATAAGTACTCTCTGTTCATTTTTTCGTTCGCCACTTACTCCGTTTAGAAGTCAGGATAGGTCGAATGAATTATGAATGAAGTACTTCCTAAGGGGTACACGTCACAGCTAATTGCGTTTGTAGACATCAATATTTAGCTTTATCTGAAGGTGTAAAGAATTTTATCTTGCAAAACTAGCGCATCGATTTTGTATTTTAGGCACTATGATAGTTATTATTTATTTCATTGTAGCAATGGAAAAATCGAAAGATTTTCGGCTCAGGATGCATGTTGCGGACTGCATTATGCATGTGAAAGAAACTGATCGTCTCTCGTTCTATTTTGCATTCTAACGCTGATTTAATTATTTTACGTGTCAAAACTTGACCAATAAAGTCGAAAACCCCTTTACTTATCAGTGAATGTAAATTGAGCTTGACTTTAATTGACACAATGACACCACCACACGTATCTACGAGCAATATAAAAAATCTTAAATAAATTAATTGCATCTTTTAGAATTCAAACAAATTAAAAGTAACAGTGAATTAAGTCAGTATATTATGGAAATAAATATATACTCATTTGATAGTTATTGTAGAAATTTCAGGAAATGTATTAGTTGTCCAAATGATGTGGTTACTTTTATAATCAGTGATTGATCAACGTTTATTAATTAATTAAACGCTTAATTTTAATCTGCTATTGTGCTGAAATGCTGTTACATGGTTCAGACGTTATAGTAGATTTGCATATTAAGAGCAAAAACATTAATTTTTTAATTAATAATGCTCAGAATGCCAAACTATGCGCTTGTATGTGTGCAAATAGGTAAATCATATAGGTGGGCGGCACCGGAATTCTGGGAATGCAAGATTTTTCAAAGATAAAAAAATGGCCTTAAAAATGGTGGTATGTCGAAAAAACACCATTTTTCAACGTTTCTCATAGAGCATTATCCATTAGCATCAAAAAATTGCGAAAAAAACGGAAAAATTTCAAAAAATTGAATTCTAGGGGTTTTTTTTTGGTTTTTGGGGGTGCATACCCCCTAAACCCCCCACGCCCAGGTATGGTAAATAAATATTTAGCAACGGCTGAAGGCATTCAATTTCACTCTACAAGGCAGAAAATACTTTTTCTTATACTCGTAGTAGCATAAATCTCAATTCACTGATTCTTGAATCTTTTTGCATCGAGCTTGTGAATTGAATCAAATTTTTAACGATTTTGTTTTTGTCAGCAGACAGTGCGTACTTATATAAAAAATAAGCAGAGATAATTGGTCAATGGAACAGAAAAACGGTGACAGGGTTTGCCCCTACGACACCTGCTTTGTCCTTGAATCCGTGAACGGACCGCTTTTGTTTACGAGCTGGACTGCGGTAAAGTACAGGAAAGCATTCCGAAATCAAAGGTTAAATCCCATCTGTAAATTCAATAGGTACTTATATAGCTCTTAAAAGTGTTTTTGCGTACACATATGCAAATACGAAGTGTTTTGTCTTTCCGAATTATAATTTTCACACGAAGGTATTAATGCGTGGAGCTAAGCGATGCATGCAAGATCTGCACAGCAGGATATCATTATATCCGCCCAAACGCTAACAATTGGATCAAGACGCGTTCCCTTCGAGAAAAAGTCTAGTCTCTGATAGGTAAAAGTAGATATGCACGTAGGGGAAGGGATTCGGGGTTCAGGCCCCCGTGAATGAGAAAGTAGAAAATTTTCTGAAGAAAATGAGGCAAAATGTAAGCCAAAAATGGATGAAAATCAAAATACTTTTTCAAGAGTGCTTGACATTGTTCAGAACCTTTGAATTAAGATTGTTTTACGTTATATTACCATTTATACTAGTTTCTGAAGTTATTTTGGCCCAAAAACTTATTTACTGACTCACTGCCATGCTGTGCATTATGGTTGTCAGCAATGTAGAGAGACGAAGGCTTGTGCTAGTTTGATACGCCTTAAGGATTGCTTTAGATTTGGCCGATTATTTCGAAAAACAGCTTATCAGCGCACTCAACCGATGAACATAAATACACGCCTGGGGTTCACCGACCAAAATCCTCCAAAAAGCAGAAAGAAAAGTAAAAAAGTTAGGGGAAAAATGTTGAAAGGATTAGAAAAATTTAAGAATCAGAGGCAAATTTCTGCCTGAGCGTTAGGAAATTCTTCAATGTAGTAATGATCGATGGAAAACTTCATCCGTCTGAAATCCGTCTTACTTCTTAAAATTATTTAATGAGTTATTCCGGGTTCCCACTCGAATCCAAATTTATTTTCATTCGTGTCCCGATTTACATACATCCAAGTATACTAATAAGAAATGCTCTTAATCAACAGTTATACATCGAATCGATAAATAACCTAGTAATTTGAGGAAAACGATATCTTTATATTTTTCAAATTAATGCCGTCGATGCAAGTTTCGGCTTGCCGCGCTTTGCATGATTTTCTGCCAGTAAATTAAATTATCTTATTGCCGATAGCAATAAATCGTTCTTTAGGTCACTACAAAAAATATTTTGAATGTTCGCGGCATTAAATAGGCTTCAGAATTCAAACTGATCACCGAAGTGGCAGACTAACAACATGAAAAAGTTTTCCATGGCTTGAAGCTTAACAATGCATTCCTATTTAATACATATAATAAGCCTAAATATACGCGTTTGTGGGCTTTTCATCCTACCATTTTATAAGCCTGCTAAACGAGTATTTAGGGAGGAATGCAACAGTGTTTATCCGCGACGCAAAATAAATTGGACATTTCCTCTCCTAACGACCAATATAATCCCAATCAAGTTCCATTATGGTCGGTCGGATCAAATCAAAATCTTGCTTAATAACCTCGGAATCGAATAACTCGTCCGTGTGATGTGTTTCATTTTTGCGCTATATGAATAAAGTAAACTCATAACCTCATCAATACGCTTTGTTACTGTGTGTGTATGAAGACTTTAAAGCGACTTTAGTCGTGCATAAGGTAAAATGAAGTAAAATATACGTATGCAAATATGTTACCTAGAGTATTTTAGATATACGTGTAATATTCCCCTTGCCGCGAGCCCTTCCTTCAATTCCGAGGAATTGGAGGATTTTTCCTGACCGTCTGACTCGGTTATAATGCCTGGTTTATGACCGATGAGAGAACCATTTCAGTATGTCCATACATACATATGTACCTTCGACCGCATAAAGTCGTTTTGTTCGATCAGTTATTGTAACTATGTTTTACGTAGGGTACTGTACTTGCCTTTAATATTATAGACTGCGTGTACACACAATTGTATTCATCAGTACATGTTACAAAGTGAAATTACAGTAATCCTGATTTATAAATCCCTTTTACTAGTGTACCATTTACACCGGTATATTAGACGTGGCAGTCTCAATATTGTCGAGTTGCGTCGTTTGATTAAGGCTTTGCTATAAATCCGAAACAATTTTTAACTTTTTCATGCTGTGAATATTTCATAGATTCGTCTGATGAGTTTGATTGTCTGATTCGCCATTTGCTATGCAATTAGCCGCATCATTGTTCCGACTTACTATTTTACCAGTTATTTTCGGCACACGATTAGTTCCGATCGTCTGGGATTCAAAAACGAATGGTGAGTACTACATTTATGCGGCTCATTTTAGACGAATAGCCTGAAATTTATTTTTAAAGTCCGGGACTTTTAAGTAACTCAGAGAACAATTCTGATATTTGACTCTTGGAAGTACAATTCTGATATTTGACTCGTCGGCATTATGCGCATTTACCTATTGGTTCTCATGTTTTCCTGTAATCTACATTATTTTGCCCTAAAATAACTACTACAGTACTCTGTCAGATCGTACATAATTCTTGAAAATTTTTTCACGCCTACGGCTTAATTCTGCAGAATTTTGTTTCAGCAGAATTTTTCTTAATTCACATTCTAGACTCAAACTTGGATCTGCGGCAATTTTATGCGCGAAAAACTGACTTGATAATTTGTATGAAATTGGACCGAAAAATTAAGCACACACAAAGCATAATTGTTAAGTGAAGGTGACGGATTCGTTCTGAAATTTTTCACTGAAAAATTTGTCGCTGACCAAAAACGATATCAGATAAAATTAATTTGTCATTGAAGATCGCAATTTTGTAAAAGTGCAACGCCTAAGGATCACAAGTCATAATAATCTTACTAAACACATGCGTCACCACGACGCGTATTTTTTCGCGATATTTTGGTCAATTGCACAAAGTTTCACTGAGTTTAATTTCATTCTATGCACCATGGTTAATTGCATAGGCATCAACGTTCAATGACCCTTATCGTCCGCGGGGAGGTTAATTTTGCATGCGCATATTCAAGTGTATGTAGAATGACAAATTTCTCTTCAAATCACTGACTCAAACTTCTGAAGATAAAATTTAAATCGAAAATCATGATGTTCCAGTTAATTCGTTTTATACAGTGCGTAGTTAGTCACGAAAAAGGTTTTATGACGATGCAAGCCAATAAATGGGCTTTGTTAAACACCGCGCGACCTTGGAAGTAATTTTGATATTTGGCTCTTCTTTTCATCTTTTTCCGTGTGGTAAACACGCACATTTTGGCAACATATGAACTTGCCGCTTTTTCGACCCACAGATTGTTTGTAAGATAATGTCTTAGTTTAGTCGTTGTATGCGTCCATTGCGCTTGTGCTATCTTTCCCCGGGAAAAAAACCTTGGAGGATAAGACAAAAAATTCTGCAGTCATGTTTAATTGTGCACTGAAATTAATTCCTTAAGTGTTCAGTCTGAAAATTGCTCTATGTTTCTGAATTCGAAAATTATGTTAAATCCATTGCCATTAATGGAATTCGGACATATGCAGTGGACTCAGGCAGCCGGGCCGAATTTGGCTAGAGGCTCTTCATGAAGTACAGTGCAAATAATGTCCAAGAATAAAAGGGGTGAAGATCATAGGTGGGCAGCAGCCTAATTCTGGGGGTCCGGTGAAGCAAAATCACCAAAAATAGCACCAAAAATTCAATTTTGATGATCTATCTATTTTTTGGGGTCTTTTAGATTTCGGGGGTCCAGCCAGAGATGCACAACATGGCCGATCAAGACTTTTGAGCAAAAACTTGCGTTTTCAGACTATGTTAAGTGTTTCTGCCATTTCCGGCCAAAAGTAAATCATTATTCCTTCCTCCGAAAATGGTCAACTTCTCCCAAATTTTCAACCGTTGCATATACAAAGGGGTAGACTTTGGGTAAGCAGTCGCCTCTTGTTGTCAAAAACTAGCTGGGCGCTATGAATAATATGTGTATTCTAAAATTTTGGCCATTTTTTATGATTTTTAAATTTTTTTCGGCGCTTCGCACTGCGGAAGTACTCGTTAATGATATTTACTGACTTCGCTGACAATTCAAATAATATTTTCATGCCAGAAAAGTAATTTTTTTACAGAATTCTAAAATTTTTCGCGTCGCATCCTTTAGTTACATAACTATATTTTAACATCCGATGCGTATGCTTTAGCAGTGTTATACGTTTTTTCTCGGCGCCTTGTGCTGATTTTTGAAAACTTTCGAAAGTTTCGAATTTCTCGCTTCAGGAGTGATTTTGCCTACTAAAAGGTGGCAAAAATGCTACTTTATGTATAATGGACGGGTTTTCCGGACTATTTTTTAACATTCGGGGTCTCCTTCCCTATCCAAAATTCTGGGTTCGCTGTTGCATACACATAAATTATTCGTAATATCCTCGCTTAAAGTGTCGAGAAAGCTTCAAAATAAATAACATCTGAATTGACTTAGGCATCTACACGTATCGCACCAAAGGTACTCTTTGGTCAATAAGTGATCGAAGGACATCAGAAAGTCTGTTCTTGTTTTGATACGAGCGTGATGGCAATAGTATAAATTAAAGTGCTTCCACTTATAACTATCCTGCATATACTTGCTTCTCATGTCGGAAAATAATTTGAAACTTCGATCTTTAGACAATCATTTTGAAAGTAAATCTTATTTGAAGACCTCTATTCATAGCACAGCATGAAAAAAGAGAAGCTCCGCTACGCAAGCTTAGTCAAATTGTCCAAGGGTTTATTTCAGATAAAACAAATCAAAAAAATGCGTAGAAATCTTAAAAAGTTTTCACACTGTTCGATCGAAAGACGCTGTTTTTTGTCTTGAGGAGACCCTGAGCGGTGCACCGGGTTCCTCGACATAATACATTTTAAAGTCGTGTTATAGCAACACCTTTCATTTACGAAAACAATTAATATATTTCTGAGAAAACTTAAAAGCTTATAGCAGAAATGCCTTTTAAAGGTATGCAATTTGACATCGCAATTTTCTATTTATTTTCGAAAAACAGCCCAATATTAAACTATTCTTCACTTATAAAAAATTTGATAGTTTTCGCATGATCTTTCGTAGCAGATTCCTAAATGTGGTCTTCGCTCAACAGTTCTAGTCGAAGAAAGAGTATTTGATTTTTATTAATCTCGCGTGTTTATGAATTTTTATGGCTATTCCGATGAGGGAATAGAGATTGAGACCCAGCTGCACGCACGTGTTCAATTAATGTTAGAAATTCGGGCTTCGTACCAGACAACGTTACATTTATATGCACCTATCCAGATTTTCCGGTATAATTAAATATTTATTCAGTAATTAAACGTCGATCCCACTCAATTTACATAAGGATCCATTTTGCGGATTAGTTCGATTTACTGCATCCATCAGCCTTTACGTCTGTAAGGCTAGGGAAGGGACTTTAATTCGGTCCTAAGTACAAGAACAAAAGAGACTTGTGCAGCCAGTATTTGCTAAGACACTGCTGCAAGAGTCAGCTAAATGTGCTAGGCCAATGGATTCTCGATTCACAAATATTTTTCTATTGAATACTGAATCAGTCTAGCATATTTTGTAAATAAACATGTAGGTGCCTACCATTTTTGTGAGATACGCTTCTCAAGATGATGCAAGCAAATTAAATTCAACCCTTCATTTTTCTGCTCTAAGATGACATTGAAAACCTTTTCTTTAATTCCGATGGAGTTCCCGATACGTTGAAACTATAAAGGCAAATTCAATAATTCATAGTCTGTTTCACATAAGTTTGGGCATAAATTTTATGAATTTTTATCGACAGTAAGCAGGCGAATTATGATACTTATGTCTCAGATCAATGCTTCAATCGCAATCTGTCAGCTTATTGTCGGAGATGGTTTTTAAAATTTATGCTCAAACTTGAATGGAACGGACTATAGGCGCTTTTGCGTCATTCTCTTCTGATTTAAGATCCATCGTTTTTGCGACATAAGTACAAAAAATCTGTAAGAAAATTTTCCAGCGTGGAACGGTGGTTCTTTGTCTGGCATCTGCCGCGGAAAACCCATGAAATGCTTATTTCACTGCTATTTTGCCGCGCATCTATGATTTTAACGCTCGACTGTTTTTGTTCTGAACTGAATAATCTTTTCTGCCAATTAATCGTCCTTCCGACAACTTCGTTGAATGGAAGTAAATTAAGCGTAAAATCCGAACTTTTCCGCTCGATCAGAATAGGTTTCATCGCGTGCTTAAGAGGCAAAAGTTCGAGAGGTTCGAATGCGGCGCCGAATAAAATAACCATTAAGGCAGGAATAAGGCGTTTTACTCCTATCTTTATAGGCATTTACTCGTTTCCTGCTCAGGATTCGATGAAATCGAGCATTCGTTTCTAATGTATAACAATGTGCTGGATAATTAATAGAAAACAGGAAGATCTGTAAAGTAACCTGCCAACAATACGTTTCATAGGTTGACAGGGAAATCCAGCCTATAAAGTGGGTTCAACCGGCGCCAAGTTCACTATAGCTAACTTCACTTCATTTCAAATTAGTGCCTTTGTAGGATTAGTCTGACAGATTAGTTCTGATGGAGATCCGAAGATGCGGACCGCAATAAGAAAGCATCCTTTAAAAATTTTTACGTCTAATCAGTATTTCTGACATATGCTTGAAGGCATGAGAAGAACAGAGCAAAATAAAAAGCGAAATGGATGAATATGAAGAACTTTCTGCAATAGTGCATGAAATTATTCAGAACTGTGGATATACATTGTTTTTATGCAATCAGAGCATTTATACCAGTTTTGAGGCTAATTTTGATAAAAAAGCTCTCTAGCTGACCCTCTTAAAATGGATAGCCTGCGCATCTATGGCTGTCCAAACATGCACGTGAGGGGTTAGTGGGGGGTCCAAATTCTTCTGAATGGAAAAATGGAAAATTGCCTCAAAATGCTTGAAATTGACCAGAAACTGTATATTAACAAAAGTTTAACGCTATGCTAACTTTTATATCAGCTTGACGTCATTGTGACCCAAAAACTTTGACGTTTGTCCCCCCCAGACCGGCCATGCTGTGCATCTATGGTTGTCTATAGTATATAGCGGTTGACCACAAGATCCTAAGAATCAATGATACTTCATAAACTTGATATATTTTTACGCGAACGTAAATAAGTAAGGCATGGTGGAATGATGCTCCCGATTTTCACACCCTTTCGAATCCCTCTTGATTGTTTGTCGAACGAAGCTGTGCTTTTGTTATTTGATTTAACCCTTTTAAACTCGTTAATGGATAAATAAACATACAAAGGGCCTATGGAGAATGGAATTTATAAATTAAATATGGGTATGATTGGTCAAGGACTCTTGGCCCTTTCCTAATACTCACTTAATAACACCACGAAAAGTGACCACTCGATTGACTATTACATTTATAGCAATTTTGTGTGAGTCGTTTTACTGAACGGAGTTTAACATTTCGTAGATAGCATACAAATATCGTGTGCTATTTATTATAGGTTTAGAAGAAATATTAGTGAACGAGGCGCAGAACTGACAGCAAGGATTAGGGACACCGTGGACATCTTTTGCCCTAAATACAACGCTAGCAAAAACACCAATGTACTTGACAGCCAAGCTGAATACAGCGTGCTGTACATGGTATGGAAAATTTGGAGTATGGTCGTGAAATTCTATGTATCAAAGAATTTAATGTATGATTCTCGATTACTTCGTGTGCTTATTAATAGCTTTAAGAAAAGTTTTTGCCTGCTGGGTCAGACCATCCTTACACTGTTGTAATACTTTCAATTCTCTAGTAATCATTTGAATGACGGTCATACATGATTTTGGGGAGATGGGGGTTTCGCCCCCAGAAAATTTTTCGCCCCCAGAAATTTTGCAACCCAAGGATTTTGCGATTTTATAAAAGTTTCCAAGAAATTCTTAGGAAAGTGCCGTTTTAAGCGTTTTTAGCCATCAATTTGCTCAAAAGTGCCAGATTTTATGCACTTTGCGATATATGCTCATTTATTGACGATATTTTGTTCAATTTATTCGATTTTTTTATTTTCTTTCGAATTTTTCAAAATTGTTTATGCTCTAGAAAGATAGTGCATTGTAGGAAACGCCGAAAGACTATATTTTTGACACGTTCCTCACGATTTTTGAGCCCTAAAAAGGCACTTTAAAATTTCGCTTCCCCAGAATTCTTATGCTGTGCATGTGTGCTTACAATCATTTACTTCTGAGTAAAGGATGGAATATAGATACCTAAGATTCATCCTACAGGTCAGCTGCAATTATATAAGCAACGAAAGACTTGTGCGTAATTTGTTTGAAATCCCTTATTTAAATTTCTATACACCTCCTGTATACCGTAATGTTACGTAAGTTGCATTTCTTCAATCGCTTTCTTTTATTTTCCATTCATATGTAAGCGCTAATTGAATGCTTGTTTCATTTTGTTTATTTCTTAGCCACCTTAGTTTTTTGTTTGTTCCTTCCGTTCTTTCCTGTTTCATCGGTGTGTGATAACTTCATCTTAATTTTAGATGATAATTTAATTTGCTTATTATCTAACTTATTGCATTAGCGTGTAACATGATGCATGCAATAAACGCGCAGGCACGTAGCTGGCCGTCCTATTTTGAGGGGACCAACATCCATTTTTGGGAGGACTTCCAATAAAGCCAAAAATAGCACAAAATAACGTTTGAAAAGTCCGATTTTTCTGAATATTGGGGGGGTCTGAACAATACGTGGGCAAAACCAAAATTCTGGGGGAGGGGTGCAAGATTTTTCAAAGGTTAAAATTTGGCCTTAAAAATAATGGTATAGCGAAAAAAACCATTTTTCAACGTTTCTCATCGATCACTATCCATTGTCATCAAAAAATTGTGAAGAAAACAAAAAAAAATTTCAAAAATTGAATTCTGGGGGGTATTTTGGTTTCTGGAGGGGGTATTTTGGTTTCTCGGGGAAGGTATATCTCCCAAATCCATCCATGGACGTGGGGATACGAATTACACATCGAATGGGGAGAGGGTTCGGGAGGGTACAGCGAGAAAATTATTGGGGAATTGCCAAAAATCACAAAAAATGTTAGTAAAAATAGAATTTGGGCGTCTTACGTAAGCTGCGGGGGTTTTTAACTTCTGCCGGGGTGTATACCCCTTACCTTCCTCTCAATGTCCATGTTTGGTGTTAACCCTGGAGAAAAATATCACATATTTTGTAAATAAAGGAGAAATTAAGGCCAAAAATGGAAGAAAATGGTAAATTTACTTCAAAAACGCTTCAGATTGACCAGAAACTGTAAAACTAATGCATCTACGCTATTTTAGGATTTATGCAAGTGTTCGAGGTTATCTTGGCCCAAAAACGCTAAGCTCACAAATGACCCCCAGACTGGCAGGGCTGACTCCCCTAATATCGGCCGTGCTGTGCACATATGATCATGACATCCGCAGAATTGGGAAACCGGAGGATACGCGTCAATAAGATCGTTTTTTCGCGTATCTGATGATGCGCTATCGTAATAGGGCATAGAAACATGAGAAAATTTGGAAAAGTAAAAAAAATTCGAACCGTAAACAAAATATAGCTAGAGTATATGAAGCGAAGCATTAAAAATTCGACATTTTCGAGCAAATAGATGGAGAAAAACGGTTAAAACACCACTTTTTCAACGAATTTTTAGGAAACTTTTGGAAAATCGCGAATTATTCACGGACATGTCAAATCATTAGGCGCTAAGACATCAAAACACCACATCTCGCGTTAAAAGAAGGCGCTAGATTAAGCTTTTAAATATTTTGATTTGGAAAATCATTTTAAATCAGAAATGAAAATATTCCTATTAGATATAAAATTTTGGGTAAATATTATACTAAAATAGAAATTGGGGATCGGATTGAAATTTTATTTTACTTCTCATGAATTTAATTTTATCTGTATTTTAGTTTTTATTAAATAGTATAATTTTAGGCTGCTTAGGTCTGTATTACTCCCGCTTAGGGCAATATTACGCCCCGCTTAGGTCGATATGTAGCTGCTTAGGTTGCGGATGCACGCATATGTCAAATCATAACGCGCTCTAAAGTTAAAACGCCATGATCTCGCGCTAAAAGAAGGCGCGAAAAATATTCTCATGAAGTTTTGACATTTATCCTGTGTCTCTCGCTACTTAGGCTTAGGCTTAGTTTTAGATTAAGTAGAATTCTAGGCTGCTTAGGTCGGTATTACTTCCCGCTTAGGTCGGTATCACACCTGCTTAGATCGATACTCCCGCTTAGATCGACATATACATAGCTGCTTAGGTCGACTTTTACAAGTTGGGATGAAAATTTGGAAAACGCCAAGGGAATTGATATGATAAGACAGGTAGTAATGCAGAAACGCCAAATACGCCAAATACGCTACATGCCACGTTAGGAAAAATCGGTTTTTACAGAAAATTGCAAAAAGTGCCGGTTGATTTGTAAAAGTATAATCGTGTGTAAAACATATTCAAATACAAAAGATACATACAGCTACATAGTTCCATTGAGCCCGACGGACCCCTCCAAGAATTAGGTTGGTGAACCTAAAGCGCACATCTCGCCGAAAGCGCTCATCTAGCCCATCTCGCCAAAAACGCCCATCGAGCCTACCCTCGCCTAAACCACTCCATCTCGCCAAAAGCACCCATTTCGCCAAAAACGCTAATCTAGCCCATCACGCCAAAGACGCCAATCTCGCCAAAAGCGCCTATTTCGCCAAAAACGCCAATCTAGCCCATCTCGCCAAAAACGCCCATCTCGCCAAAACGCCCATCTTGCCGAAGACGCCCATGTAGCCCATCTCGCCTAAACCGCCTATCTCACCAAAAGCGCCCATCTCGCCAAAAACGCCCATCTGCAAAAGTGCCCATCTCGCCAAAAATGCCCATCTAGCCCATCTCGCCAAAAACGCCCATCTCGCCAAAACGCCCATCTTGCCGAAGACGCCCACGTAGCCCATCTCGCCTAAACCGCCTATCTCACCAAAAGCGCCCATCTCGCCAAAAACGCCTATCTCGCCAATGCCCATCTCAAAATGCCCATCTAGCCCAACTCGCCAAAAACGCCCATCTCGCCAAACACGCCCACCCTAGCCCATCTCGCTTAAAACGCCAATCTCGCCAAAAGCGCCCATTTCGCCAAAAACGCTTAGCCCATGTGGCCAAAAACGCCGATCTCGCCAAAAACGCCCATCTCGGCGAAAACGCCCATCTAGCCCATCTCGCCTAAAACGCCACTCTCGCCAAAAGCGCCCATTTCGCCAAAAACGACCATCTAGCCCATCACGCCAAAAACGCCGATCTCGCCAAAAGCGCCCATCTCGCCAAAAACGCCCATCTCGCCAAAAGTGCCCATCTCGCCAAAAATGCCCATCTAGCCCAACTAGCCAAAAGCGCCCATCTCGCCAAACACGCACCACCTAGCCCATCTCGGCCAAAAACGCCAATCTCGCCAAAAGCGCCCATTTCGCCAAAAACGCTCAGCCCATGTGGCCAAAAACGCCGATCTCGCCAAAAACGCCCATCTCGGCGAAAACGCCCATCTAGCCCATCTCGCCTAAAACGCCAATCTCGCCAAAAGCGCCCATTTCGCCAAAAACGACCATCTAGCCCATCACGCCAAAAACGCCGATCTCGCCAAAAGCGCCCATCTCGCCAAAAACGCCCATTCCGCCGAAAACGCCCATCTAGCCCATCTCGCCTAAAACGCAAATCTCGCCAAAAGCGCCCACTTCGCCAAAAACGACCATCTAGCCCATCTCGCAAAAAACGCCGATCTGACCAAAAGCGCCCATCTCGCCAAAAAAGGCCCATCTCACCAAAAAAACCTTACTCTGCCCGTGCTGTAAAGCATTCCCTATGAAAAGCATTACGGATGCTAGATAAGTTGGGCCCATGTGTTGCTGCAAGCCAGATAATCATATGTGGACGTATGTATATACAAGAGAAGCAGGGATTACCATATTTATATGTGAAGGGGAAAGTTTTACCAGATGGGATTTCGACAGTTCCATAAGGCATTTAGACAAATTTCAACTAAAATCGGATTCTCCAGCTAAGAAAAGCATCATTTTTGATACATTTCAGTCAAAAATCATCTTAAAATTCAAAAACAATGAAAATTCCTGCTATATCTGTACGACCCTGGGCATTTGAATGGTGTGACAGCTACACATAGGGGTGAGGAGGGGGCCCCTAGAATCTAGCGAACCTGCACTATATTTTGGCTATTCTGCCTCATTGAAGCCCCCCCCCCCCTCGCTGCCTATATGTTATCACCGCCTAATTGTAGAAATTTGTCGTGGAGTTCCGAAATTTTGCTGTATTGCCGCAAAATTTTTTTTGTAAAATCTTATGAAAAGTTTGTAAAGTTTCAGGGAAATCTTGTAAAGTTTCAAAATTTTTTTGTAAAGTTTCGAAATAATTTTTTAAAATTTCGAGCAACTTTGACATGCTGTAGGATAGAAGTTTTGTAAAGTTTCAAAATTTGGTTGTTAGGCTTCAAAAATTTTTTTGTAATATCTTGTGAAAAGCTTGTAAAGTTTCAGAAAAGTCTTGTAAAGTTTTGAAGTAGGCTTGTAAAGTTTCGAATTTATTTTTGTAAAGTTTGGAAATTATTTTGTTAAATTTGAAAATGTCTGCAGAGTTTCGAAATTATTTTGTAAAGTTTCGGAATTATTTTGTAAAGTTTGGAAATTATTTTGTAAAGTTTGGAATCTTTTTTACGTGCTTAAGCATAGGAATCTTGTAAAGTTCGGAAATTATTTTGTAAAATTTAAAAATTATTTTGTAAAGTTTGGAAATTATTTTGTAAAATCTTGTGAAAAGTCTTGTAAGCTTCAAAATTTTCTTGCACTTTAGGTTATAAATATTAATAATTATTTGACTTTATAAAGCATGGAGATCATAAAGCAGTATTGGACGGAGGCAGACAGGCCAGCCTCTTTTTCAGGTATCAACAAATTGCAGAAGGTTCTTAAAAATAGGGAAGAAATATCGGCTGATACGGTGAGAAAATTCTTGAAAAATCAGTTTACTTATCAGCTACATAAACCAGTTTTGAAACGTTTTTCACGACGTTCTATAATTGTTTCTGGGCCAAATATCATGTGGGATGTTGATCTTTTAGATTTAAAGGAACTTAAAGGTAAAAACTATAGAAATCGTTACATCTTAATGGCGGTTGATGTCTTTTCACGAAAGGCATATGGTGAGGCAATAACTAATAAGAGTGCTGATGCAACTGCTAGAATGTTTGAAAAGATATTAAATGAGGCAAAACCACAATCCATCAGGACCGATCATGGCAATGAATTCAAAGCTGCCTTCAATAAATTATTAAAAGCTCATTCTGTCACGCATATATTGACAAGCAACCCAGAAATTAAAGCTAATTTTGTTGAATGGTTTCATAGGACATTTCGTGAAAAGCTTATGCGGTATATGACTAATTATTCTGATGAAAACTGGACTAGAGTATATAAAAGTATTCTCAATAGTTATAATAATACTCCTCATTTAAGTTTAAACAACCTGGCCCCTAATGATGTAGATTCAGAGAACACTGGTGAATTATTAGAATTTATGTTGAAAAGACAGAAAAAATATAAAAATGAACGAATATTTAATGTTGCAGAAACTGTTAGAATAACTTCTTTGAAAGGAAATTTCTGCAAAAGCTAATAAGCATACATTCACAGATGAATTGTTCAAAATCAATTGCATATCAGTAGTATACCGTGTTTCCCTAGGTAGCAATGCTATAACATAGCCTGTTATAGCATAGGCGGAGGGGGCGTGGCTTGCGCCCTGAGGTAAAGCCAGGGAGCAATGCTGTAGCATAGGCTGTGCTATAACATAGGGAGAGTTGGGCGTGCCCGGACCTGCCCGCCTAGGGCCAGGGGGAGGGATGCAATAACCGAGGAAGTTATTACCCAGGGGGTTATTATCCCGGGGGTTATTTTTGAAGAGGCTGTAAATCGAGAACCAACAGCCGGATTTTGTTCAAATTTTCAGAGTATGTTAAGTATACATTAGGCATCATGTGTACAAAATTTTAGCGCGCACTACAGTATACCGATTTTGTTTACACTGCTTTTTCAGGAAGAAGAACGATAGAAGAAAGGTAAGACCTGTTCACGTCTGGCAGCCTTGTCGGCCGAACGAGCTTAAGCCACCCGAGTGGCGAACTAAGACCCGACCATTTTTACTTTACACACATAGATAGGTACTGGCTCGGATCACGGTTCCATATAGTAGAAGAACCGCCGGGACATACATTATAAATATTAGCGTATTATTGCACTATTAATGGGGTTTAAATTGTAGGAAACCGGAAGAATTGACCGAAATAAGCACCTACCTCCTGAAATCTATAAATACTAATAATGGTCTACTGTTTAACTACTCTTTCTAGCTACTTTAAAGAGAAAATGGAAGAAATCAGGGAAATCCAAAAGCGTCTTTTTCTG
Organism: Mermis nigrescens; assembly: GCA_036768485.1. Classification (NCBI taxonomy): domain Eukaryota; kingdom Metazoa; phylum Nematoda; class Enoplea; order Mermithida; family Mermithidae; genus Mermis; species Mermis nigrescens. The sequence continues at coordinate 138,770 of JAVLUZ010000848.1, read as the reverse complement.
GATGAGGAGAAGAAGCCCTATGGCCGGTCCATCAAACCGGCCATAGAGCTATGTGGGAGGAACTTGGATCGGCCCATGTACTCCCTAATGATCCAGCTTTGCTATTTTTGTCAGAAAAATAGTATCTGAAAGGGACTTTTTCGAAACAAATTCTGGCAGGTGGTACTTGAATATCCAAATGTGCCCCAGGTGCAGCGAGTTTAATAGAGCCATGCAGGAAGCGGGCAAAAGAGTGCTGAAGCGCTATTCTGATCAGCAGGCTGAGGAGGAAAAGGCCAAAACAGCTTACTAAGTCTATAAATATGGGTGCGCGCTAGGTATATTATATGCAGCTAATTAAAAGAAAGCATGTCTTCACCCGGTGAACTAGCGTACCACCATTTTGTCCGAAAGCTTATTGAAAAAGCTAACAATCGCTACTTGAGCGTCAGAAATGTCCAAAGTATAGGCTCCTGTTTCATGGGGTTACATGAGCGATGCGTTTAAAGAGGAACAGCGTGAAATCGATAAACGCGAAGCGTTTTGGATTTTTGCATTGAGACTGAAAGCAGCCATTTTAGACAAAGATGTTGATTCTTTGTGCGGCTTGTATGCTGTTTTTGATCAAAATGGAAAGAACATGTGGGAAAACATGTATGATAACTGTATTTTGCAACAAGTAGATCGTTTGTTGTGAACTTGCATAGTAAAACTGTGCGTTTTCTAAAAACGCAGGCTCCCGTTGCTCTTAACCTCCACGCGGTGGGAGCCGGAAACGATCCGTTCGATCGGCCAATAAGAGCATGAATATTAAAAAATAAAATAAAAAATGTAAAAATGGATAAATTGTTGACAAAATTATATTATGACCCTCAAACTGGGTATACGGGCGCGAATCAACTTTTTGCTCGAGTGAAAAAGTTACGTCCAGCAGCAAAATTGAAAAGGTAAAAGCATGGCTGGAAAAGCAACCCACATATACACTACACAAACCTGCAAAGAAACATTATTCGCAAAACAAGGTAATAGTTAGCGAGGTCGATGAGCAGTGGCAAGCGGATTTGGTTGATCTACAATCGTTAGCCGACCACAATCATAATTTTAAGTACCTACTCAATTGTATTGATATTTTCTCAAAGTACGCATGGTCAGTTCCGCTTAAATCAAAAACTGGTAAAGAAATTATCGCATCTTTTCAGAAAATTTTCAAATCGCCGGTCCAGTAAACCATATAAACTGCAAACTGTGTTGTAGCATAGGGAACAAGCCCAGACGTGCCCATAAGCCTAAGCTAAATCTAGCCCCAAGTGGTCCCGGGGTGGAGGCCCAGACGTGCCCCAAATTTTTACCAGGGTGAAAATTTTTCCAAGGGGGAATTTTCAAAAAGTGTAAACTAGTAGTGTAAAATGTAGTTTTTCAGGCTTAAACATCCCCAGACATGTCCAAAATTTCCCCCTGGGAAATTTTCAAAGAGTACGAAACCGAAGGATGAGTCACCCCATTAGTAGTGTAACGTATTGTTGTTTACATTTTTTGTCTTTTTCAGGTGTGAACGAAATCAGCCTTGGCGACGCAGGTAAGACTAGTGTTATTTTGGTAGCCCAAAAATAATTAAAATATGATATTGGTATAGTTGACTCATTTTTAATATGATATAAATATGATATTCTGCTATTTTTCATTTAAAATATGATATATTTTTGATATTTGGTATATATTTAATATACTTTTGGTAGGTAAGTACATATATATAGGTACCTATTATGTAATTTCTGCAGACATGTAAAAGTACATGTAGGTTGTAAGCAAAATAAATAGGTAATTAAGGGCGGAATTTTCGAAAGCGTATTAACGTTAGCACGTGCTAAACCAGGTACTAAATCGAAAATATAGTGCGCCGCCGTATTTTCGAAAGAGTGCTAGACTAAACAGAGTACTAAATTGGTCATTTTAGTACGCCGATTTAGTTCTGGGTACCCCAGGTCTAAAGCGAGTGCTAAATCTGTTTAGTGTGTAAAAATGGATATTATTGAAGTTTTTCGCTTATTTTCTAGCACGTTGACTTTTAAGTCGCATACATTCATCTAAAAACGATCCTTCCTCGGACGAAAAATTGCTGTCCCGTTGTTCTTTGTTCATATTTTGATAAAATGTAAGAATTTAAATGCAAGGAACTAAAAAAGACAATAATTGAAACATAAAAAGTGTACATTAGAAATAGACGATATAATAGTAGGTAAGGCGTGTCTTGTATTAATTCATGGTTCAGTAAAGAACTTCGCAGAAGTTCTATAGAAGTTCGATAAAGAACTTCAAGGAAGTTCTATGGAAGTTCTATGGAAGACTGTCGAACTTCGAAGAAGTTCTATAGAAGTTCGATAAAGAACTTCGAAGAAGTTCTATAGAAGTTCAATAAAGAACTTCGAAGAAGTTCGATAAAGAACTTCGAAGAAGTTCTATAGAAGTTCGATAAATTACTTTGATCGAAGTTCTATAGAAGACTGTCGAACTTCGATAAGACGCTAATCGAAGTTCGATAAATTTTTAATAGAACTTTGATAGAATGCACATCGAAGTTCGTCTAACTTTGAGACAAAATGCTGCAAATCTTTGATAGAACTTCGATGTTGTGCAAATCGAAGTTCGGCCTAAGTTCGACAAACCTTTTATAGAACTTCGATAGTGAGCAAATCGAAGTTCGACAGATCTTTTATAGAACTTCAAGTCGAAGTTCTAAGAGACCAAAAAATGAGGTCATAGAACTTTGAGTGAGCAAATAGCAAGGGTCATTTAAATTTTAATAGGTACCTAAGTACCTATACATAGCTCCTAATACATGCTTCCTTGTTGAATAATAACCTTGAATTGCATTGATTTTCGGTATCCCATTTCCGAGTCATGTGAAACAGACTATAATTAATGCATGCGCCTACATAATTTATGCTCATCTTTATTGGCGATAGCATGACCTTGCACTCATCTGTTTAGCGACCCAAAGACGTTTTTCTATACGCACCTTCAAAACGCTCTCGCTAGAAAAAGATCTACGACTTGACTTGATTGACATTTGGAAATCCAGAAAGATGTTTAATTGCAAGAAATGGAATAAGGCAAAGCTTTTTTGCAAGCATAAATCGATAAAATCAAAGCTCACGCTTATGTTTAATCGAGGATTTTTAATCTGAAATTTAATTTTGTCATTTTCAACCAAACTTTACAGCTATAAACAAAGCAGCATAATTGCGATTTAAATTCTAAAATTAGATGAGCGATATTTTTCCAATTTATAACGCCGGTTCGAAAGAAGGAGCTCTTTTCTAATATTTAGTCTTAGCTTAATTTTATGATCCCTCAAAAGATGTTTTAAGTTCGAAAACTTCAATTTTAAAGTTTTACGGCAATTTTAATTTTAAAAATTGTTTTTGCACGGCATATTATATTAAAAGAATGTAATAACTTTGAAATTAGTATTGAAATTTTAATTTTAAATGCCTTTTAAAATATTAACAATTTTTTAAATGAAGATGAAAACAACAGTGTAGGTATAGTCGGTTTGATGCAAGTTCGGTCGTTTTAAAACTATTTCTGGCACTGGCAGATTGCGATTATAGCATTTATCTGATTCGATGTATAATTATCGTGAACCTCGGCTTAGTGTCGATTAAAATTCTTAGAATTTATGCACGAAGTTATTAGTGAAACAGATTAGGTACCTACATAGTTTACGAAGCTGACATGCGCTATGCAGTAAGAAATATGCATAGGTATAGATAATTAATGAGCACAGCTTTTTTGCACATTAAGTAATATGTAATTCGGCTCTTTACTGTGTGTATGCGACGCTAAAAGCAGCATGTAGGGAGCGCACATTATGCTATATATCATTCCCAGTGCTTAAAGTCGTTCGTGCCTAATAATGGGGTTGAGGTTTGACAGAAATCTATCCTACTGTAGTTCCACGTATTTGAGGACGAGGTCAGCATCACAAACCTACATACATGTACGAGTATATGTACGCACTCCATGCAGGAGTGCGTATGTACGCACTCCGTGCAGGCAGGCCGCTAATAAGGCAAGAATTGTTTCATCCTGGGAGAAAAAAATCTGTTTTTCTTCCTCATAACGTAGTATGGTGGCAGGGCCTAAAGGTAAAGTCTACAAAACGGAGTTCCGGAATGAAATTGGGAAACTTTATTCAGGTAGCCAATTTTAATTAATTGACTGAATTAGAAAAAGGATGGGCATACAATATGCGAGATAATCAAAAACAAGATGGAAAAATCAAATTTTTATTTCATTGTTCCGTGAACTAGGCGAAATTATATTGAAATAAAAGAAAGTCAGCACTCAAGAAAGTGTAGGCTGAAAATTTTTCGATATACGTAGGTGCCTGATTTTCGGTTTTTTGACAAATGTCCTCAATTTAAAAACAACTTTAGAATATATATGCTTTTACAGAATAATTATGTTGAGTTTTTTACAATCAAATTCAATTAACAAACCATTTTCACTGTTTTAACATGTGTTTTGAACCTTTAATGGTTTGCTTTATGATTTTCGGAGTCTTATCAATTAGTAAAAATGGTTCAATTAAACACATTATACGTCGACATACATAGATGCATTAAATGAATGAGGACATCGGCTAATTGGCCTGACTACGAATACAAATGCCCGTTCGTTAGATTGGGTTCCTAGAAAATATCGATTCTTGCCTTTTCATATGAAAATTTTTACTTGCGCGTAAGTCGGACGGACTGTGTGTTCTGTCCGTTTGACCATCAGTATAGCATCTTGCCTTAAATGAGCATTGCCTACACATGCCACGATGACATGTCCAATGACCCCTGCCCTATCGTGATGTGTCCTTTCTACTCGCCATTGTTTGAGTCAACTCATAAATCAACTCAAGCGCACATTCATGATTTGCTATACAGTGTAATACTAGCGAACGAGATGTCGCCATACCTGGGCATGGCGGGTTTCGGGGTATGCGTATGCACCCTCAGAAGGTATGCGTATGCACCCCCAGAAACCAAATCTGGGGGGTGCACAGTATGTGGCCACCTCCAGAATTCAATTTTTGAAAATTTTTTCGTTTTTTTCCGCAATTTTTTTGTGGCCAATGGATAGTACTCGATGAGAAACGTGTTTTTTTCGTCATAACACCATACCTGGGCGTGGGGCGGTGGGTAGGGAAGGGTGGTATGCACTCCCCAGAAACCAAAGCACCCCCAGAATTCATTTTTGATTTTTTTGTTTTTTTCGATATTTTGTGATGCCAATCGATAGTACTTGATGAGAAACGTTGAAAAATGGTGTTTTTTCGCAATACCATGCACCCCCCAGATTTTTTGACCTTTGAAAAAATCTTGCATCCCCCACCAGAGCTTTGGTGCCGCCCATACCTGGGAGTGGAGGGGGATTTGGGAGGTATGCACCCCCGAGAAACCAAAACACCTCTCCCGAATTCGATTTTTGAAATTTTTTTTTGTCTTTTTCACAAGTTTTTGATGTTAATGGATAGTTCTCGATAAGAAACGTTGGAAAATTGTTTTTTCCGCCATATCACTATTTTCAAGGCCATTTTTTGACCTTTGAAAAAATCTTGCACCCCACCCCCTCCCAGAACTTTGGTGGCGCCCACGTATGGTGGTCGCCACACATAACGAAAAATAAAATTAATATGGACATTCAAGTCTAAACGTTTTCAATCAGATGCAAGAGCTTCAAAACGCGATTGTGATCTAGAATTTATAATTCCAACCACACATTTAGAAATTGATTTTAATTTGATATCAGAAGTCCAGACTTAACACTAATGAACTAAATACTTAAGTTGGCTTTTAAAAACAATATTTTTTCAAATTTTACGCGTCTAAAATTAAAATTTCACTATGAAGTTTAGAGTTATTACATTTTTGATAATATAATATACGTACAAAAACAATTTTTTAAAATTAAAATTTTGTAAAATTTCAAATTTTTTTTAACTTAAAACATTTTTTGAGGGATCATAAAATTAAGCTAAGACTAAATATTAGAAAATAGCTCCTTCATTCGAACCAGCGTTATAAATTGGAAAAATATCGCTCATCTAATTTTAGAATTTAAATCGCAATTGTGCTGCTTTGTTTATACCTGTAAAGTTTGGTTGAAAATGACAAAATTAAATTTCACATTAAAAATCCTCGATTAAACATAAGCGTGAGCTTTGATTTTATCGATTTATGCTTGCAAAAAAGCTTTGCCTTATTCCATTTCTTGCAATTAAACATCTTTCTGGATTTCCAAATGTCAATCAAGTCAAGTCGTAGATATTTTTCTAGCGAGAACGTTTTGAAGGTGCCTATAGAAAAACGTCTTTGGGTCGCTGAAGAGATGAGTGCAAGGTCATGCTATCGCCAATAAAAATGAGCATAAATTATGTAGGCGCATGCATTAATTATAGTCTGTTTCCTATGACTCGGAAATGGGATACCGAAAATCAATACAATTCAAGGTTATTATCAAACAAGGAAGCATGTATTAGGAGCTATGTATAGGTACTTAGGTACCTATTAAAATTTAAATGACCCTTGCTATTTGCTCACTCAAAGTTCTATGACCTCATTTTTTGGTCTCTTTGAACTTCGACTTGAAGTTCTATAAAAGATCTGTCGAACTTCGATTTGCTCACTATCGAAGTTCTATAAAAGGTTTGTCGAACTTAGGCCGAACTTCGATTTGCACAACATCGAAGTTCTATTGAAGATTTGCAGCACTTCGTCTCGAAGTTAGACGAATTTTGATGTGCATTCTATCGAAGTTCTATTAAAAATTTATCGAACTTCGATTAGCGTCTTATCGATGTTCGACAGTCTTCTATAGAACTTCGATCAAAGTTATTTATCGAACTTCTATATAACTTCTTTGAAGTTCTTTGTCGAGCTTCTATAGAACTTATGTGAAGTTCTTTATCGAACGTCTATAGAACTTCTTCGAAGTTCGACAGTCTTCCATAGAACTTCTATAGAACTTCTTTGAAGTTCTTCATCGAACTTCTATAGAACTTCTTCGAAGTTCTTTATCGAACTTCTATAGAACTTCTTCGAAGTTCTTTATCGAACTTCTATAGAACTTCTATAGAACTTCTTTTAAGTTCTTTACTGAACCATGAATTAATACAAGACGCCTAATATCATTATCATATGTAGATAATATCTACCACACACCTACATTGCATATTTTCCCTAACCGACAACGTCAATTATACAATTCCAGACATGATTTAATATCAATACCTAACTTAAAAATAAAGAAGATGACGCAAAAAAGACCAGTAAAACAAGATAATAGCCTTCAATCACTCTAAAAATTTGACTTTCAAGGCTTGAGTTTTGGCCTAAAATCTATTGGCAACTAATATTTTAATACGTTCACTTGTAGTTCTCAATATCAAATATTTCAATTTGGTGGCTGGAGAATAAAAATTGTGAAAAAAATCTATTCACACACTTAAGCGCGTGCTCAATAAATTTTAGTAGGTACGTGCTACCTAGTCTAGCACTAGCACGTCTTCGAAAATGGCACTCTGATTTTAGTACGTACTTACTAAATCAGCAGGCTAATCGGGGATCAGCTAGCACGTGCTAAACAGAGTACTAATCTTAGCACTGTGCTAAAAAAGTACGCCTTCGAAAATGCGGCCCTAAGACTCGTTCATTGTATTTCAAAGTCAAACGACTAATGCAAGTAATCAATATTTTTTTCGAAGAAAAGCACAAGCATTACATTTCTAGACGCTGTTTAAAAAATTTTCATTTATTTATAACACTTTCAAAATTTACGAGATTAAGTTACAAAATTACATAAATTCCTTTCACTTTTTTGTCAAATAACATTTCGGAATAACGATCAGACATGCGCGTGGATATGTGGGGTCTATACCACCCAGAATAGAAAGATGCAGGGGCGGATTTAGGGGGAGGGGCGGGGGCGGCCGCCCCCCCATTGGCCCAAAAAATGCGCAAAATTAAGGATTTTTGAGCGATTTGTAGCGATTTTCGGGTAAAAAGGGCTAATTTTTCCGCCCAAGTCAGGGTTCCACCCCCCCCTTAGGGGTTCCGCCCCCCCTTAGGGGTACCGCCCCCTTAGGAAAATCCTAGATCCGCCACTGGAAAGATGGAAAATTTTGCAGGGAAAATGAGGCAAAATGAAGGCCAAAACCGGATGCAAATTAAAAATTTTCTTCAAAAGTGTTTCAAATTGACCAGAAACCGTGTAATATCTTGGTTTTAACGCTATTTTAGCGCTTATGCAAGTTTTTGAGGTCATTTTGGCACAAAAAGCTGAATTCTTGACCCCTACCCCAAATTGCCCATGCTTCACACCACACCTGAGCGTGGTTTGAGGCGTATGCACCCCCGAGAAACCAAAATACCTCCCCCCTTAGAAATCAAAAAAACCCAAGAATTCAATTTTTGAAATTTTTTGTTTTTTCGCAATTTTTTTGATGCCAATGGATAGTGCTCGATGAGAAACGTTGAAAAATGGTATTTTTTTCGCCGTACCACTATTTTTAAGGTAATTTTTTACCTTTGAAAAATCTTGCACTCCCCCCAGAATTTTCTTGCTGCCCAGGTATGCTGTGCAACTATAATCACTATTAGCGAATCACAACGGTAAACAATACAGGTGACAAACAGGCGTCGAAAAAATAAGTATAATTTGATGGGTCAATATCATGTGTTGTGGTACATACTTACCGACCTAACTGAGATTTTGAAATCTCCCAGATGATCTAGGCTACCCTTAATGAGCTGAGCTTGTCAAAAGTTATGCATTTATCAATATCGACAGGATGTCACTCAATCATACTTCACTGCGCTAATTGTATATATGTACACACAATTAACGCAGGTGTACACAAACCTTAACGGACTCTACAATATACATATGTACGAGACGAGGTGGCTTGGTTCGGTATATGTAGGTACATATGTGCATAATGAAGGAGGTACCTATACTGCATGCATACTTAACTATGCATTATGAAGATATGACCTGGAAATTACCTACTGCATCATGCTTCGAAATTTGCAGGTAAGGTATAAAGCGAAAGAAGGAAAAAAGTGCTACCATTTTATACCAAAATTATACCAAAATTATATCAAAAATATTTTCACATTTTCCGGAATTTTAATATAAGAATATGATATACCAAAATTTTCAGAATTAAAATATGATATTGGTAGTCCAACAAGTGCCTACCAAAATCATACCAAAATTTATTTTTGGTATATCAAAATAACACTAGGTAAGACTCGCTGTAAGGTCAGGAGCCGTGTCGAGGCCAGTGAGCTTTAACCTGCCCGAGTGCAGTTGACCAATACCTGACCATTTTTACTTTACACTGAGCCCTTAATTTCCTGTGTACTCGATTTTTGGTCGAGTATGCTGATTTTTCTTGATTTTTTCATTTTAAGTTCATTTTTGTGCCGTGAAACATCATCTATCCTCCTTTTTCCTCGTTTTACACGTTTTCTATGAGTTTCATGAAGTAGAAGGCTTCGGTTATTTAGAAATTCAATATTTTTTGAAATTTTAATGGTAGGCATATACATAGGTAAAACTCAAATACGTAAGCACATAATGCACGTATGTACCTAATACTGTGCATGCAGGAATCTAAACTGACTCCGTAGACCGTAATAGTCATGCTGTATCGCGCTTTGCTCAATGCAGCATTATGGTGAGCTACGGAATGCCGACGTATCGATTTTTTTCAAATGTGCCATAGGCTGCCATGTTGGTTTTTTAGTTATAGTTTTTCGCTTTTTTCTCAACGGAAAGTGAAAATTGTGAAGGGAAAAATATATTTTTGGAATCAGGAGAACAAAGGCTTTCAAATGTATATACTTTTATCTGATTTTATTGATTCGATCTAAAATCGAGTAGATGGTGAAAACGACTGCTGGAAACACGGTAAATTAAGGGTTTAAACTTAACTTGAAATCATTTTTTCCTTTATTTTACTTACATTTATAAGCCTGTGAACAAATATTCATTTATAGTCTAGGTCCACGGCCTACTGCATCTGTAATCATTCAGAGGGTAGACTGCCGATCTAGACTAGAAGTTCAACCCCCAAGTTCCAAACCGTTTTTCACTTTTTTTATTTACTGAAAATTCTTTACACATTTGGTTCGGATAACGGTTCCATATAGTAGAAGAAGCGCCGGGACATACATTAGTTTCTAAGAACTATATAGTAAAGAATATGCTCATCAATTGATCGTTCGTGAAAGAATTTGAAATACTCTTTGTTTGCACGCTAAAATTTTTCCATAAATCAGCAAGAGCTTGAAAGTCGCGTAGTATAAAGCATTGCTTGACAAGTTTGGAAAAATTGCTAAAAGCTTCTGCATCATATTCTATTAAAGTTTGTTTATACTCAGCACTCATGGAAGACCAAAAATAATTACCTAGGGCTCTGGTGGATGCTTTTTCTAGGCGAAGCAAGTGCATTAAGAAATGATTATAAGTATTTCGTCCTTGATCCATGTTGTATACAATTTTAGGGAAAAAATTAGAATTTATAGCCTAGGAAAATGCAAAAAACTGTGGGTAAATTTCTCCATTGTACAGGTTTGAACAGCCCAGGGGTCACTATATAAGGAGGGGCACACCCAAAAATTTCATTCTGCCCAAAATGAAGATCTGCAATTTGATTGCGTCTCTGGACTGTAAATGTCCTCTGGAATTGAATACGCTTATTTCGGAATGCGAGGAAATCGTTAAGACTAAGCCCGACAGATTCCCAGGCCTAAGTCTCAAATTTCATGACCCCAAAGCCACAGTTCTTCTGTTTCGATCAGGCAAACTAGTAAGCACCGGCACGAAAAATGAGGAAGACACCCGCCTTGTCTTTATCGAATTAATTGAAATTTTACAAAATGCGGTTTCAACGCTGTATTCACCAAATTTTCAATCCACAACTATGTAGCGACCAACGGAGTGGGACATGCAATTGATCTGCGCAAAGTTTACAAGAAATGTAAAGGGAAAAACTGTTTTTACGAGCCTGAGATCTTTCCTGCCTTGAAATATAACGTTTCTCGCGTCACTGTGCTCATTTTTCATACCGGCAAGTACTGTATTACGGGCTCAAAATTCTAAATGCGATCTATTCAGAGCTGATATTATTGTTCGTTCATTATTGGAAGGTTGTGTGCATTAATAATAAAAATTATATTATAGGCTTATTATTATTATGCGTCCCCATTCGAGAATTTTGGAAACGTCTATTTGTTTAGCAGGGCAGTTTAGCCCTGAAGATATTAAAATTCGAATTGTTCATAGATTTTTATTCGTGGAAGCTACACGAACCGAAGGGGTAAACGGCCTTAATTACACAAAATTCACATTCAAAACGTGCAAGAAATTGCTGAAAAACACGGATATTACGAATTTGAAAGCTTATTTCGCCAAAAATATGGTTCGAATTGGCCAAGCCCCGAAATTCATTGATGAAACCGAAATTAAAATCGACAAGCGATTGGCTCAAACTTTAAAGCAGACACCACATGTTGCTCAGGAACATTACATGAATGCGGAAGAGATGGAAAAATATTTCAAAGAAAGCGGCATTATACTGCCTCACGATTAACGTGATTATGATTGCATCTCGTGAAATGCTGTAAAATTTCTTTTAATAAATCGAAATAAGTAAAGCAATGTCAAAATGACAAAAAGTGATATACAGCTTAGAATTTCATTCGAAATTTTGGTAAGCTCCTGTTGAAGTCTGCACTTGATATCGGTTTCCAGACACCTCCCTTCTATTTTAGTGGTACCATTGAAATGCTCGTCAATTTTCAAGCAGTTTTTGCAAAATGGGCGGAATTTCATTAAATCAAGATTTGGGTATTTTTCAGTAGAGTTTTTCCAGCTGGGAACCTGAAAATCACAACTGTTTTTAAATAGGACTGATCTGACGTTTCTGGGTAAATCAGCCAATTCATGCAACTTTTCGCACACAATCTTGGTGCGGTTTCCATATTCCAGGCATTTCTGGGCAGCTGAAAAAGCAATGAATAATAAAAGTAAAGTCATGTTTCTAGAAATAAATGTCTAATTACAATGTTAGCCCTGCATATTTATAGCTGTTACTGAAGGAATTCTACCTGTGAGGCGAACGCAGACATATGCAAAAAGTAAATAAGCATTTGTTATAAAACGATGTGCTCTGATAAGCAGGCTCATATGTTTGCCGTGTTTGAGTTTATAAATCAATTACTGTATAATGTAGAAAATTAATAAAAAAGCCCCGAAATTCGCATTCACTAAGCCTGAACAAGAAAAGAAATTCAAACTTGTTACAGTAGCTATTTCTTATTTGAACGAACGATTCTTCTACCAAGTTCAATTACAGACGAATCAAGTTGATCATCATTGCGCTTGAATTTTGTCCGCCAATACACAACGACTCCTCTATACCCGAGAAAGTGAAATTTGGAACATCTATCAGCTTGCAGTTTTTTTTCATTTAGGTCTTCGTCAAGAGATTATGTTAATAGCTATACTATTTGGAAAATTTTGGGACAATTTCGACTTCTGTTAGTTTATTCTTATTAACTTATTGGAAACTTATCAGTTTTCACCTAGAAATGCAAGTAAAATAGTAATTCACTTATTTTCAACCGACTATAAAAAATAATCATAAAAAGCCGAAAATTTCCAAGCAATAACCTATCGAATTTTCCGGCAGAATTTCGGTAGGATAGCCTCCCTAATCCATTTATTTTCCTCCGCAGGACTTATGCATTGCCTTATCCTATGTGAAAGAAATGCTTATTTTCATATTCTGTGCTAATAAGTTAGCGCTATTTATTTGCCCACCCATGTCATATCTTCTGGATACCCCCGTTTACTTATTTATCCTCATGAAATTCAAAATGTTGGTTTTTTGTACTTTTTACATTCCTTTGAAAAAATTTTGAAAGGATCTTTCCCCCTCCTGCTTGTACCTAATTTTATCTGTTAGCAATTTTCTCCAACTTTTATTCCAGGTACCTAAATTTACAAAAAGGGCGATGGCTTTACAAAACTGCGTAAAAAAGCAGAAAAGTGACAATTTTTACAAAAAATACAGTAAAATGACGAATTTTTACAAAAAATTCGGAAAAAGTGACAATTTTTACAAAAAATACAGAAAAATGACGAATTGTACGAAAAGATACAAGAAAAGGACGATGTTTTGCAGAAAAAAGGACTATTATTTACAGAAAAAATTAAAAGCCGTACGGGAGCGTGGAAAACATCGGGTACAAAGCTCGTTTGTCATAGACCACGCGGTAATCCTTAGAACAAATCGAGGTAAAAACATTTCGCTCATGATCCCGCAAAATTCGCTTTTCCAGAACCGTTTTAACCGTTATATAACCCGAGACCACAAATTCGAGAACTATTCCACGCAGTTAGTCAAAATTAATTGTTTTTTCAGTCGAGTGGGTCATCCTTATTCCTCTAACCTTCACGATCTCCCCCAGCATTTCTCCATTTTCGTTTGCTACTCTGTACTCATAGTTTTTAGGGCCTCCAGCCGCGAACTCCGATATGTACGCATTTTCTCCATAGCCTTTCAGCTCGTTTGCCATTTCCCCGAGATAGCAGCCAGTTGGGACGGAATAGGAATCACTCGCTTTGGATAGGTAAATTATCGAGTCTAGAAAAGTAAAAAGAACCATTAATTTCATGTGATCGTAGGTATGAATTTCTTGGGCTGACTCCCACCCCTGACGATTACCCCCTGTTTTCATATGTAAAATATACATATTTCACAAAAATATTTTAAAAATGTATCTCACCTGTATCGAAATACAGGACCCGCTCCTCTAGCTTCTCCAAATATGATTATAGCTTTAGCCGGGCTTGGGCGGTTACGAATGAGGCGATAACCGGGTTCGTGTTCTGCAAAGCTTCCAAGAACTGGTCTTCGTTGGTATAGGTTACGCAGGCCAAAGAATCCCCGAAAAATCGGACGGTAGGGATCACTGTTTTTTTTTGTACGAGACAAAGATTTTGAGGCTCGTACAAAGATTTTCGGAGCCATCTTTGTACAATGTACAAAGACTTTTTGGGGCAAGGTAATAGTAATTTTAACGTTTTTTGGAGTATTTTTTAGCAAAATTTCTAAAAATTTTCGGCGCTTCGCGCCGAGTATCATAATTACAATCTATTTAGCTCCAGGCGCGGGCATTAAACACTCCAAAATCTATCTGTAAGCATCTTTGTACAGATTGAAGCATCTTTTACATCTATTTCCACTGTTTTATAAAGATTTTATGCAGAAAAAAGAACTATTAAACAACTTTGCACTGTTTTCTGCCGTTTGAAGATAAAATTGACTCTTTTATCTTCGCGTTGCATTAAATTCATAAGCAAATTGGTGTCTATAATGAGATTCAGTCAGCACATTGCAACCGCTTATTATTTATAATTGTGTAACACAAGTCATTTTAACTTGCTGAGTCGAATTTTATGTGTAATTTCAACCTAAGTCTCATGAAAATTTTGGCGTTTCGGGCCGAACTAATATAACCAGCTGAATTTAGGACAAAGTTACACCTTTTGCGAAGCGTGCGGGTCACGGATAACAATCTAGTAGTATATAAAAATGTGTACATTCAATTGCATATCTATACGTTATATGTACAAAAAATTTTCGCTCGTACAAAGACTTTTCCGGGGATCTTTGTACATGTACAAAGAGGCTCGTACAAAAAAACAGTGGTAGAGATATTGACCTTGTCGCTGAACACGAGGTCGAAAAACGGTTGAGGGTCCGCGAAATATTCTGTGTGGGACAAGTTGTTCCTTTGCCCGAACTGAAAAAGAAAGAAAAAATGTTAAATTATGAGCATAAAAACGCTTTTTTTATAACACATTTTATAGTACTACTATCACACGTATACTGCATGCAGATAAACTTAAATTTTTTCTCACCTTGCCCCAAAAGCAATTTAGCATGAGCTTTGCCAATGCTCTCATTCCGCTATTTTTTTCGATTTTGGTCGGGTCTAGCTGGATTCCCTCCATTTTATGGTAGTTCTCCACATATTGGGCTTTTTCATGGTCGGTTTTGGCATCCGAGGGCCAGCCATCGGCCTGCTGCTTTAGCCGCAAAAATGTGTTTATGTATTCTGCGAAAAGGCCTCCAGTCTTGGTTTTTGGATCATATTATTCGGTTTCGGGTAGTGCCATACCTCGTGGATTTCCATAACCTAAAGAAACAAGGAAAAATGATTAATTATGTCAAATAGAACCATTATCGGGGAAGGAATTTCCAGTTTTCTTACCATTTTGGCACAAAAAATGGGGGTTTTTATTGAATTTTTAAGCCGGGAAAATTTAACGATTTTTAGGGATGGAATTTCCAGTTTTTTACATTTTAGCACAAAAAATGGATTTTTTATTCAATATTTAACCCGAAAAATTGAACGATTTTTAACATTTTAGCACCAAGAATGGGGCATATTTTTTGGACCCTCTTACCCTCTATGCTTGCATTTGTATTTTTTTCTCACCTTATATCCTTTTTCTAGGGCCTTGTACAGCTCCAGCGAGACCCACGCTCCGCTCAGAGCCCGCTCAGCATCCAAATGCTCGCAATGGTCGATTTGCTCGCTGGCGCATTTGTGGCAAAGAGGAAAGAGCAGCTTGCCGTTCATTCGTTAAGGCAAAACCGGGTGGTAAAGTCCGCGGGGAGGCAAAACGGTGCATTTGACTATGCCTGTGTACGGTTTATTGGCCAAATCCGCGAAATTCTCGTTGATAATTTCAGGATGCCTGGAAAAATAAGAAAACGCATTAGTATTTCAGCATTTTAAAGTCAAACCTGAAAACGCCGAGGTTATTAAGAACACACACGAACACTATAAAGTAAAACTGGAAAAATACTCGAAAAAATCTCACTTTATTGGAAATTGGCCGTTCTTGCAGACCCGGGGGTACAATGAACACACATCCACGTATTGGATGGTCTGGCCGGGTTGGCACTTGCGGTAGAGCTTTATGGCGTTCGTTCTGCCTCCGAAAAAGGCTTCGCGAGGGCTAAGGGGTTCCATTATTTTGACCGAGTCAAAAAAGGCTTTCGTTTCCTTGTTTTCCTAAAAAAATCAGCAAAAAACGCATTATTTTCACATAAGAAAACAGTTAAAAATGCTTGGAGTTCCCCCTCCTCCCCTTGATACGTACATTTCTTCAAATAAATGTTTGGGTTCCCCCATCCTCCCCTTCATACAAAAAATGTTTCAAAAAATTATGCTTTTACGTAATTAACCTTCAGTTCTTTCGCTAGTTCGCAGCCCCATTTTTCGATCACCGTATAGCCAGCCCTTCGATTCCAGGTATTTCTTTCGGTCCATGGTGGCCTGGAATGCCTCTTCAGCGCTTTTTTGCCGGTCCAGCATGGTTTCGGTCCTTTTTGGCACGCATTTTGGGCACCCGTGCCACCTTAACGAAAAAAGAAAAAATTGGCTTTTTTGTGTATAAAAAATTTTTATCATAAAAATCCACGTTTTAGCCGTTTTTCAGTTAAAAACTCAAAGGTATTTTAGGGCTATACTAACTATTTAATATTTACTTTTGTAGCAAAAATTCTTCATTTCTATAGCTTAAAAATGCAAATTTGATGTAAAATTTCTTTTGAAAATATAAATTGTTTAATACAAAAAATGCTGTTTTTTTAAAATAATTATTTTCATTATAAAATACTTATTTTTTATCTTATTTTTGAAAAATCCTAATTTTTAAAGAAAAATTGCAAAGAACATACTAACAGCCCTGGAATTCGAAAATCGTTTGGCTGTGGATTCCATCCACTTTATACGGGCCAATTCTGACTTCCCTACCATTGAGTTTGTGCCTTATCCTGATGTTATCTTTTTGAGCCAGCCATTTCAGCCATTTCAGGGCGATTACCGATTGGTTTTCGTTGTTTCGGTAACCCCCATGCGGCACGATGCCAATCGTGTCCTCGGACAGGAAATTTTTCCGGAAAACGCGATTGCATGCGGACGCAATGGTCAAACTGGTCAAATACGGATCTACCCTGGTCTCGGTGAGGAAAATATCGCGGAATTTCATCGCACATTTGGCCAAAATGTGGACATTGCTCTCGCAATACGAGACGAGTTCCGCTTGAAAATTGAATTCCTTTCCCGCTTCTTTCTCTTTGTTGTACCTAAAGAAACAAGCAAAAACGGTCATTTTTCAGAATAATAACGCTTTTAATAAAAACAAGAGGGGGTTTCTTTTTTTGAAACTGAATTTTTTCCCAAAAAATTGTGTTTTTACGTGAATTAACAGTATTTTGTAACCAAAATATAATTTTTGCCGAAAATAGGCGTAATTAACAAACAAATCATATATTCTTATGTATCGAAATTACTTTTTATCAAGTACTACTTTTTCTAAAATATTTATATTTTATAAGAATTATGAATTTTTTTAGCTAATTTTCTGCATAACTACTACTATATTATCTTAAATATGCTAAAAATTATTCTTCTTACCACTGAAAGAAGGCCTCTCGGGCTTCCGATTTCATCGAATCGGGGCCATAGAACTCGGAATCGGGTAGCGGGCCGATGTAGTCCCAGTTTGCAGAGGTGTTGAAGAAATGGGGGAAGTAGCCTTTCTTCAACTCGGTCTCGTTGAAGGTTTTCGGGAACGCGCTCAAGGGCATTGGTAGGAAGTTGAGGGTGTCGATCACGCGAACACCTCCAGCCTCCGGCATCAGGATCTCCAGCCCTTAAAAAAATAAGTTCTTGATTAGAAAAATGTCGCATTTACGCTTTTTGTATTACTTATTTTTATATAAAAATAAGTTTTTTTTTCGTAAAAATTGATTTTTAATTAAGGAATTCCTTACGAAAATACTCTTTTTGTCTCAGTTCTACGTTCTCTAATGCGTTTTAAAAGAGGTTAGATATTGTAAATTAGCTTTTTTTATGTAAATTTTTGGGTTATTTAACAAAAAACTAACTAATTACGCTTTTAGATTTTTTTATGGTAAAAATGTACAAAATGCATTTTTCGTGTTTAGCCTCACCTTTGGTTACTACTTTAGGCGGAATGGTCCTCTGCTCGTGCAAGTATTCCAGCAAGAACTGGGCATCGAATCCGCGGGCGTCGTGCGCCAACGCGGTCGCTCCACGGTTCTGCTCCGAGAACAGCCATTTCCCGAACTCGTTCAAGCATTCGTTTCCGAGGAAGACATGGCGATTTTGTCCCCCGCAGTTGGCGCAAAATCCCAGCTCCTCGCCCCTGCATTGATCGCATAATCAGTAGGCGATGCAGCAGTTAGGGGTGTGCTTGAAGATCGGGCCGTTTGCATTTTCGGACATTTGTGTATCCTGCCGCGTTTCAAAATCGAAGAACATGAACACGGGGCGCTTTTTGTCCGATCTCGTGTCTTCATCCTTCAGGGGCTGAAATAAAAAAAGGCGAATTAAATTAAACGTTCTTCTAGACAACTTTTTATGACCCCGTTTTTTAGAAAAAAATGGACAGGAAAAATAGGAAATTTGTAGATTTCTGGGAAATTACAATCTGAACATCCCTGTGCATATAGTACGCATAAAATTTTTATATATTATGCATGTTTCTTTTTTTATTTACTTTTTGATATTTATTATTACATTTATAATAACTTATTTTTCTCGATCTTTCGTCCTGTTTCTAATTTGTTTTGAAATTCACCTTCATGTAGCATTCGTGTACCCTCCTTGTCCACGTTCTCGTTGCACGTTTTGCAATGGAACTGGAAGCATTTGTGCCTCTTGGCATGGGAGGTTTGAACTAGCTGATCGCAGTCTTTGCACCGTTTCAGGCGGTCGCAAAGGGAACTCGTTTTCTGCACTTTGCCCGATTTCTTCGGTTAGGATTGGCCCATTTTGTGGTTTAGGAAGCATTGGAGGCTTGGAAAATACCTTCAAGAAAAACAAAAAAATAGTACATTGCAAGCATTTATGAAAATTGGTTTTTACTATATGAATTATAGGTATTTTTCAATTATGAATCTATTTTTTCGAAATTTCCATTAAAAAGCCGATTTAAACTGAAACATTTTACTTTTATACAACTAACATAAAAAATAAGCTAATACTTGTTTAATTTATTTATATTTTTGTGCTTTTTTATTGCGATTTTTTAAGATATTAAAAACTTGCTTTGCCTCGAAATAATAATAATAATTAATAATAATAATAATAATAATAATAATAATAATAATAATAATAATAATAATAATAATAATAATAATAATAATGATAATAATAACAATAATAAAAATAATGAAAATAATAATAATAAAAATAATAATAATAATAATAATAATAATAATAATAATAATAATAATAATAATAACAATAATAAAAATATTAAGAATAATAATTATTATAATTGTAATTATAATTTTCACCCATTGCAGTCCTCGCATTTGGTCCATTGCTCCTTAGGGCACAAGATTGGTTGCTGGCAGCCTGGACACCCTTGCCTATTGCATTTATGGTCCTCTTCATTGCTGTAGCCGCGATCGCACTTGTCGCAGTAATACGCTCGAGCCATGAACGCTGGCATTTTCGTGATCACATCGTAGTGATTATCGTGCAGGTAGATATGCAAGATTTTATCCGCGGCCGGACCTTTGTAAATTAGACCGTTGAAGTGGTCCTTTGAATAAATCTTGATCTGGTAGTCGGGCCTCAGAAATTCTTGAATTTTTTTAGCTTCCTCAATGCCGCAAAACTCATTAAAATTTTCTAGCCCCGAGTCTGCCATTAGCTGCTCAGCCAGCCGCTTTTGCAAAGTTGATCTTGTTTGCTCCCCTTTTCTGATTGTATTCCATTGCGGATGCTTTGTCCAATCGGGCTTTTGCAACCACGATCGCTCGAGCCAAGCAGAGATTATCCGCATTTTTTATCTGAATATTCAGGAAAAAATTAGATTTTTTGAAATACTAAAGATTTTAATAGTTGGAATTTTTTCAGTTAAAAAGGGAAAATTGAGGATATTCCCCCGGGGAAAATTTTCAAACAAAAAGTCACGATTTTTTTGCAATTAAAACTTGTAAATTTATGAAAAGTAATATTTTTTCAGAAGAAACGTTGCTATGCTTTTTATGTTTCAACGAGAGATCCCCAACAAATTTTTTAGATTCGCCCAGAAAGACTAATAAAAAATTTCGCTCTTATTGTTTTTTTTGCGCATTTCATACTAAAAACGCGTTTTTTTCAAAATTGTGTACTTGTTAATAATTTTATGTTAATCATCGGAATTTGTTAATTAATCTATTTTTATACATTAAATCCTCCTGCATGTGCGTATGTCTTCTTATGTTTATTCAAACATGCATTTGGAATATTTTGTGGTTTTTTCCATCCTATGCCAGAAAATCGTTAAAAGGACTTTTTCTAATAAAATGAGTTTTAGAATATTTTTCCAAAAAAAAGACAAAACCTAAAGCTAGTTATGCTTTTCTTCTTCCAATGATTTTTGCTCATTTTTGACGGAAAACGCGTTTTTTTCAAAATTGCGTGTTTATAATTAATTTTACGTATTGATTTATTTTCCTATTTCAGAAATCTAATATATGTACATATATATACGTATATTAGTTTTGAGCCCCAAGCATTCGAAAATGTATATTTTTTTCGCATTTTTAGTAAATCACGTATTGCTTTTTACTCATTCAAGACGAGAAAGTCGTGAATCGAATTTTCCAATATAATGATTTCTAGAATATTTTTCTAAAAAAAGACAAGAATAAAGCTTATTATGTTTTTTCTTCTTTCAATGATTTTAGCTCATTTATGACGAAAAACTCGTTTTTTTCAAATTATGTTTATGATTAATTTCACGTATTGCAGTTTATTGATTTATTTTCTTATTTGAGTTAGGTTTAATCAATATGTGCAAGATATTCATATTAGATTCTTCTGAGCATAAGACACGCATCATTGTCCTCACGATAAGAATCATGATTACTGTTTTATTTTAAAAATCTTGGTTTTCAGCTTCTATTTTTCTTTATATTCATGCATAATTAATTATGCTTATTGCGGTATTGCATTCTTATGCTATGTAAACACGAAGTGGAAATTTCCCCCTAGGGAAAATTTTTTGCGAAAAATCGGACAAGTTTCTCTGAGTCACGCAAAATTCACACTATTTTTTTAGCTTTTTCTCATTATTATTTTCTCAGATTTGCTTTTAAAACAACAACTCCTACTTTTAAGCTCAAGCTAAAATTCAAATTTTCGCACCTGTACAAAGCATCCTACATGAGGGCCGGTATGCTTATCGAACCATTCCTGCCAGTTTACGATTCGCGATCGCGATGCTTCGTTTTGACCCTTGCCTCCTTTAGGCGAATCAACGATGACCACCTTCAGGATCATCTGCTGATCGAGGTCAAATTCCTTTTTAGATTGCTGGATCCGCTCGATGACGTTCAAAATGCGATCTGCATTCATGGATTCAAGCGGGGCGAAAGCTACCAAGACGCGAGAGTCGAGGCTCGGATGACTCAGTTCGATGCCCACTCGATCGCGGGGGTCGTGCCCGGACAAGACTCGTTTGACGATCGCATCCAAGATCGCAGAAATAAATTTGCGCTGATTTTATCGATGTTTCTGAACTGGATGCTATATGATGCAGTTTCCGCGTTGAATCTTCTGACTTTTACGCGTGATTGTTCTCCGATAGTCAAATAATTTTCAATCGGACCCAGTCCTCCTCCGAATCGCTGCCCGATTTTGCTGTAGAATAATGTATGCCGAAATTCGGGGGGTCCAAAATTGGCTCGTTCTCGAGTCGATAAATTCAAATTCGCAAAGTTTTCGAAAATAAACCATAAAATTTTCGAATCGGTTTTCCAGAATTCGCTTTGGACCAAAAGCTGCAAATTTTCGCATGAAATTTCGGGAAACAGTAATTGCTGCGAGGAGCTGGAATCCTCCATTGAAGAAGCCCAAAATTGCTCAGTAATTAAATTTGCCCATTTGTGGTTGGTAATTATTTTCCATAGCTTTCCGATTAAGTGCGAGTTGCCAACCCACACGTTTGATTCGATTATTTTTTCGATCAAATCTCGGTTAACGGGAAATTAGAAGTGTGATGCCATTTTGCAAAAGTCGCTGAAATTTTCATCAATCAGACCACGAATGACGAACGCTTTATCTCCCCCTATTTATATGTTCACTCTGGTGGTAATAATCCCTGGTGTTATAACCCCCCGGGTAAACTTCACTATGTTATGAAATATGACGCAATCGCGTGCAAGATCGGACGTGTTGCCACGTGGTATGACGTAATAAGCAAATGCGCTTAACGGAGAGGGTGATTTAAGCAAGTGTTCGGACGAGTATGACTCATCGCCACGTGTTACCAGCACGTGCATGACGTAATGAGCTATAACATCGCATAAATCCCTAATTATGCCAAAAAATAAGTGTTATGCATTTATACACACGTATAAAGGATATACCATGTAAAAATACGCTTTTTAGCACTAAGCATGGTGTTTTGACTGAAATTATGCTAATTAATTACTTTCTTGATTTACCTTTTGGTTCATACATATAAAACACTTCATCGTTGAAAAGTTTTTGGGGACACCCATCCCTAGCGTATCCTCAGGTGCCGCACTGCTTTTACTAGGCCTACCACGCTTTTTTGGAGTTATAGTGTCTTTTATTTTTTGTAAAGCACTTGTGTGAGGAATTTCGGTTTCTTCAGTTTTCAAAGACAACTTTTTTGACCTTGCTCTTGTAACTACTGCTTCTTGTACGGGTTCTTGTTTAAACTCCTCGGGCTGTTGTACCATACTAGCCGGTTTCGCTACCACGGGATCAATATTTACAGTAATAGGAGTACTTAAAGCCCTTTTTCGCTGCTCTTCTAAGACGCTTTGTTTATGCGCTGCATTAATATATTTACGCACTTTTTGTTCCGAATTTCCTTTTTTACTTTTCAGTAATCGTTCTTTATCCGATTCAATTTGTACCTGAGCACTTATTACAGGATCTTCCGTAATTTTAGATTTTTTCATAAGAGAGTCGAAAAAATCGCTTGGGATGACATACATTTTACGAACACTGTTATTCATTTAGACAATGCTTTTTTCAAGGCAGACAAAAGTTCAAAGACAAATTCTGGCGGTTCCGC
This sequence comes from Mermis nigrescens, assembly GCA_036768485.1. Classification (NCBI taxonomy): domain Eukaryota; kingdom Metazoa; phylum Nematoda; class Enoplea; order Mermithida; family Mermithidae; genus Mermis; species Mermis nigrescens. The sequence goes on along the minus strand of JAVLUZ010000848.1, from coordinate 115,577 downwards.
TATTAATACTTTTTGTTTATCTTTTTTGCTCGTAGACGGTACTGCAATCAGGTACAGACTATGTTCGAATTTCTTACAGTAATCTGGACGTTCGGAGCAAAACGTACCGTTGTGAAGATGACGCGCAGATTGAGTCAAAACTGAAAAATTCAGGGGGTGACTGCTTTATGAGCAAAAGTCACAGGTTTGTTCTTATATTTTTGGTACCCAGTAAACGAAAATAAGATTCACTCGATTCAATCTCTTTAAGAGCCCTAGTTTGCATATTTAGGCATAAAATCAGATGTTTTTTAAAAGCTATATTTTTCTTGGTATTTATAGTTTTCATCACAAAGGTCTCCAAATAATCATAGGCTTCTCATCCGCAAAAATGTTCGATCGCAAGTCTGTTTTTAATGGAATCTGAGAATACATCGATCAAAAGATAAGCATGGGGGTTTTCATGCACTTGTTTTCAAGTAGGCTTGCTTCAGGGGACCCCCACTACCGTACAGCTGCGTGTTCAATGTATATAGCACGTTCAGATGCGGGGTTTTTGTTAAAATAAAATAGTGAGTATTGCGATTAATCGTTGTAGACAATGGGCCTTTAAAAAACGGATTTTGGGAGATGAAAAAATTCAAAATACATTTATGGTGTCCAAAAACGGTAAAAAGTCTAGCGAATGCATCGCTTTTTACGGCAAGGTCAGCTAGGTCATCGCATATACATACATTAACGGTGCCTGGCTCAGCCGACCAATCGTTTTCTATTTCATCTAAGGATAAGCCTTGCACAAATTTCATGTATGGGAATTTTTCGAGAAATTTTTCGAAAAGCGGCTGCCACACATAGTAAAAATATATCATTTTATTCTTTTCCGGTTTGAAAGGCCATTCTGTTAATAATTTTAGGAGAAAATATGTTTTCCCACTCCCCGTGGCCCCCGAAATTACAAAATTAGCAGGCGCTTGAAGATAATTAATGCTCCCATCTACCTGCTCCATTGCTGCATACACAAAGAGTGCTGATTGTTTGTACAATAACTTGGAAGTTCTAATGACCTGAATTGTTTTTGAAACCAATAGCAAATTTGATTATCGTTGTCTGACTTATTGTTTGAAAATTTGTGTAATATACTATTTATAGATTTTTGCCAGCACAGCTCCATGGCAAAATATACACAGTATAAGCCGCATACGTTTGATGTATTGGACTGCAGCACTTTATCCGAAACAACAAGAAAAGAGGAATCGGAAAAGAAATAACGTATTGCATCTTCTACGCATTTTCCGTAAGTTGCAGGAATCTGTGCTAAACTATCGAAAAGCAAGCATTTTTTATGTCGAAAAAGCAGAATCCAATGCAGACCTGTTTGATGCGAAGATGGGGCCGTGTTTACTATAATGAAAAATATTTGATCTTTGGGTATTTTTATGTCTAAAACGCGATCACAAGAGAGCACACCCCCAAAATATTTGTTACATACGCGATCTAGCTTTAAAATAACGCTAATCTGATTAGCATACATGTTTTACGGTATAAAATCGAGAATAATGTTCCTCCTCTGATCAATACTTATAACATTATCCCAGAGCATATAGAAAATTAGCGTGTAACTATCATCGAGCGAATTTACATCCCACTGCCCCGTAAAAGTAACCACCCCATTTGACCTGGTTGGGATCCCACCCTCTTCCGGATTTAAATCAAACGGGAGAATCTGATGCCCCCCTTTTGAGAAATCATCCAGCGTGATACCCGTATCGGAATCTGTAAAAAGTTTTTGCACGATACGTAAAGAATTCATGTACGGGTCCATTAATGATTCGCTAGGTGTGTAGGCTATGGGTGGGAACAGGCGCCCATTTACTTCAACTTGGGCTCTAATGCATTTTCTTAATGTGAGATTAAAGGGGTTTTTGACAATAATGTCCTAACAACGCATTAGACACAACTAGTGATATTATTACGAGTCTAGGTAGCTGACCGTTATGCAGCACAAAATTAGCCAGTAAAGTTTGACCTGGCCTTAACTGAGTAGTTCGAACTGTAGCATGATTTATATTATACTGTATGGGTTTGTGTTGCAGTGCTCGTTCAATGCTCAGAATTCCGCTATTAGTTAAATTTATGCGCCTTATTTTTAAAATGATTTTGGTAATAACAAGTTTTTCCGCAGCATTTGCAGTTCCCGATAAAACATGAAAAACTGTAGGCGAGGGCACTAAAGTCAAAGAAAATTTCACTCCCGGAACAATGAGTTTTGTTTGTAGGAGAAAATCGCAATGGATGCGCCCAGCCATTTCAACAACCTGACTTTTTGCGAATTTTTCTACGCGTTTATCGAATGCGGGGTTGGAATTAGCTGCAGTTGCTTCAAATTTACCAGCCAAGTCCTTGAAAAACATTTGAGGGATCCCTATAGCTCCTTTTTTTGCTGCAGATGAGTATGTGAAATTGGTTTCTATATATGCCCTGTACGGATACGTGTTTGTGGCTTGACTTACAATAACACCATTTGCCTTCAGTACGATATCTCTGAAAATCGCATGTAACGTTAAATTCACGGGGGCGCATCTAGCATCAGCCTTTAGCTGCGCTCCATCCCCCTCAACCAATTTAGCACTGACTTTCAAAAGAAAATTGGGGTCGGTCATTTGAGTAAAAGTTTCAGGAATATCAAACTGGATGGGATCCCCCTGAATTAGAGGACCCATAGGATAATATTCAATCTCGCTTTCACCCATTACAGACGATTGCTCAATTGTGCTGTCCCCCTGCTCAGTACCTACAGTATTCGTTACAATTCTATGTCTTTTTACCATATTTTGAATTTCTTAATGCGTAAGAGTGACAAAGTTTTGGTTTTTTTGATTTATGAACCCGTTTTTTCTTAGTATTTATAGACTTCTTCTTCCGCCCACCCCCTACAGGCACAACCCCCAAACTTTTAACGGTACGCTTTTTACGTTTTTTAGCAGGCAATTCAAGAAACTGGCCGAAACCAGCTCCTTGCTGCTGCTGCTGCTTTGATACCCCAAATGGTTGAAAAGACATATTGCTACAGAATGGATGATCTACGAAAATGAAATTGGATTATAAGAGGATCGGAGAGATACTTGATAATATTTTTGTTGTCTATTGTTAGTGAAATGAAGATTGATGAAACGTAACTTCTTAGTATTCGATAGTACGATACATTTTCATATTTATAGTTTACGAAACCACTCAAAGTAGATGAAAAAATGTCCATGCAAATGATTTGTTTATTATATGAACCATATAGCACAGGTACTGTAAGATCAGTTTCAATGCAAAATATTGGGTTTGGAATATCAATTTTTCTCGCTCCTTTGATCCTGCTTGTTTTTGTGGGGAACAGTTCGGGGTACGCCGTGTTGGGCTGAAATCCCAACACATCTGCAAGATAATCTGAACTGAACATTACTCGAGTGTTTTTAATATTCAGAACTGCAAAATTATCTTCATCAATATCTAAGCTAAAATCCTTCTTTATGCTTTCTGGAATAGCAGAGTTTACGTGTTGAACCAAATCTCTTGGACTCAAAGTATTCGAAAACCAATTACTGAAAAAGCTAAAAAATTACGAAATGTTTTATCATCCGGGTTGTCCGGAGAGAGGTAGCGTATGTCGTTTTCATGCATAAAAGGGGTTTTCATAATTATCTGCTTCACGCCGACCTCCCACTCGTTTGGAAAATCCAGCGGTTTTTTCAAATCAAAAATATAACCTCTCCCATACTGCTGTGCTACGCATGTGCTGTCGTTTGAAACAAACCACATGTAAAAATCACTAGGTCCTGTTGCGAAATCATCCATTGTTCAAAAGTTTTGAGTTTTTCTATGTTCTATATGAAATGGTATTTATAGCTTTACAATATCAGAAACCCACGAGTCAAATTTAGGCGGGTAGCCTCTCCAGCGCACCAAATAATCAGTTTTCTTGCCTTTTTTACGAATTTTTATAATTTTTTCAATCACGAATAAATCATCTGATTTTGAATTAATTTTCTGCAACTCGGTTTCGTAGAAAACACCCTCTAATTTTTCCCCCTTTTGATCTTCGAGAGTATAAACGGGTGGTGTGCGAGCAAACCTCTCTTTAACAATGAAATATTCTTCGGTCCAGTTGGGCCAGAATCCTTTTTCGAATGTGCGTTTCACTTTACTTATACGAACTTTATCACCAATATCAAATTTAAAAACAACGTTCGGTTTATCAATTCTGAATGCTTTGTTTAAAATTTCTCTTTCGTTTTTATAGGTAACGTTAGCGGGGGATGTACCAATGGTCCTATGAAAAGAATTATTATAATTTTTAAGCAAATCGGGCAAAATGTCAATATATTTAAATGTATTCTTTTTAGTGAAATATCGCCACATGCGTTCTTTAAGCGTACGATTAAACCGCTCAACAATACTAGCTTTCATTTCGCTTTTTGTCGTGAAAAAGTCAATAAATTGAGATTTCAAAAATTGCTGAAATTCCTTGTTTGTAAACTCAGTTCCCTGATCCGTTTGCAGTTTATATGGTTTACGGCCCGACGATTTGAAAATTTTCTGAAAAGATGCGATAATTTCTTTACCAGTTTTTGATTTAAGTGGCACTGACCATGCGTACTTTGAGAAAATATCAATACAATTGAGTAGGTACTTAAAATTATGATTGTGGTCGGCTAACGATTGCAGATCAACCAAATCCGCTTGCCACTGCTCATCAACCCCGCTAACTATTACCTTGTTACGCGAATAATGTTTCTTTGCAGGTTTGTGTAGTGTATATGTGGGTTGCTTTTCCAGCCATGCTTTTACCTTTTCAAATTTTGCTGCTGGGCGCACCTTTTTCACTCGTGCAAAAAGTTGATTTGCCCCCGTATACCCAGTTTGAGGGTCATAATATAATTTTGTCAACAATTTATCCATTCTTACATTTTTTATTTTATTTTTTAATATCTTAGGTAGCGCGTTAGCGCGTACCTATAATATACTTGGGTACCCCTAACACCTGTGCACTTCCCTACAGCTATAACGGGACACTTCTGGAAGGTGCGGTTTTTTTTAAAAGAAAGATAATAAAAAAATTCGCTGCCCGTGTTTTTTGTTTTTCTTGAAACTCAAAACTGACTGTGTAAAGAAGGTGTAAAGTTTTTGTGTAACGTTATAACATAGGACAAATTTTGGGACCTTTTTACCTGCGGCATGTGGACAACTGAGTATTGATGACTTGAAGAATTGAACAGCATAGGATAATAGAGGGATGAATTCTACAGATGATCCTTTTTTTGTTTTTTGAAATTCGCATTAGTTATCGAATGGCAGTGTAAAGAGTGCGAAAATCTGGGGGTGAAAAAGCACTTTTTGGTCGAGTTTTCAACCTGCTTATGTCCGATACTAACTCCGGTTATTAGTTTTTTAAAATGTTTTCTGACAGAAATGTAGAGCGGATCAAGGGCTACATTCTGCATATAAGCAAAGTCTTATATGCTCTATGGTGAGTTAGATCCTGGGGTTTAAAGTTTACACTCTAGTGGATGGTGTAAAAACGGATTTTAACTAAGATTTCTCTGCCAAATTTTCCCGCTTATGAGTCAGGGTGAATTGAATACAGCAGTAATAAAGTGCCTCTCAGGGGCTACACATCGCAGCAAACCGCATTTAAAAAAACGCAATATTGAGTTATTTATGGGGGTGTAAAGTTCGAAATCAGAGGTAAAAAATGGGCGAAAAACACGTTTTTTCCGAATTTTGATTAATAAATCATACCGAAATAATTTTTGCAAGAGAATTTTGGCACACAGGAATGTACTACGATTTAAAAGCTACAAATTGTACCAAACCGAATTTCTTTAAACTCAATGGGGAGTTCGGTACGGAATTTTAAAGTTTACAGTGTTCTAAATGATGGAAAATACGTTTTTGTTGCGTTTTTTGTTCGCCACTTTCTCCGTCCAGAAGTCGAGATAAGTCCAATAGAATAAAAATAAAGTGCTTTATATCGGGTGCATGTCAAAGCAAATTGTCTATACATTAATATTTAGCGAGTGTGAAGTCAAAAATTTGGTGTTTAAAATAGCGCTTCTGTCTTGTTTTTTCTGCCTGCTTCTCCGGTTATGAGTCAGGGACACGATTATCAAGTCCAGAAATGGACCAGGAACCAAATTTGATATGCCAGTCTGGCGCGTATGTTTACACTCTACAGAGTTGCACAGTGGTTTACACCTATTGTTAGTTTGCCCATAGAACATTATGGAGACTTAATTTTTTCATAAATATTAATCGTAATATCGGAACAATATCAAAATTACGAATCTGACCAAAATCTTCTTTACACTAGGTGTTTACATGAAGTTTACACTACAAATGTATTTATCTTCGTTTTTGAGCATTCCAGAAACCTAATTTTTTCCTGAGTCTAGAAATTTTCAGAGAATCAAATGTGAGACGTCACGTAGGCGCGTTTGTTTACATCCAACAGTGATGTAAAGTAGTTTACACTCATTGTTTATTTGTCCTCAGACCATTGTAGACATGCAATTTTTTCTATAAATGTTGATAATAATATCCGAGTAATATCAGATTTACAAATCGGAATAAAGTCCTCTTTACACTAGGCGGTTGTGTAAAGTTTACACTGCTAATTAATCTTCGTTCTAGAGCTTTGCGAAAACCTGAATTTTTTGCCGAAATCTGAAAATTTACATGGAATCAAATAAGGGACGTCAGCTGGGCGCGTTTGTTTACACTCAACAGTGATGTAAAGTGGTTAATCTTCGTTCTAGAGCTTTGCAAAAACCTAATTTTTTTGCCGAAATCTGAAAATTTACATGGAATCAAATAAGAAGACGTCAGCTGGGCGCGTTTGTTTACACTCGACAGTGATGTAAAGTGGTTTACATCTGTGTCTATTTGTCATTAAATCGTTATGGAGACATAATTTTTTCATGAATGTTGATCGTAATATCCGAGTAATATCGAATTTACAAATCCGACTAAAATCTTCTTTACACTCGTTGCTAGTTTAAAGTTTATACTATATAATATGCTTCATTCTAGAGCCTCACGGTAACTTATTTTTTCCCCAAAGTCGTAAAATATATATGGAAACAGATGTGATGCGTCTGCTAGGGTCGCATGAAGAGTAGTGTAAAGTGATTAACACCTAATGTTAATTTGTTCTTAGAAAATTATAGAGGTTTCATTTCTTAATATATGCTGATCGTTATATCAGAGCAATATAGAAATTATTAATCCCACTAAAATTCTTTACACTCTTGTGTAAAATTTAAAATGTAAATCAAGTTTAGCTCTAGAAAGTTTTGGAAGCATATTTCTTTACAGGATGTTCTACATGACATAAGAATTACTAATCAGAATGTTTGTTTCTTCTACAACTAGTAGCTTTGTAAAGTTTAAACCATTCAATTATTAGAAGAACCGCACAGTAAATGGAATCTAGTATTGTATTTCCAAATCTTGCTAATTAAAAGTAGGGTACTAGCAGAGAAAAATGCTCCGATGGAACAAAAAAGGGGAATGTACTTGGGATTGTGAATTATCGAAGATGTAAAAGGAGGGGACTAGGAATCTCCGTATGTTATATGCCAAAAATCGCAAAATATGTTAAAAATCAGACTTTCTCTAAACAATGCAAAAATCGAAGTATATTCTGCGGCCTTTGAAAAATGTAAAAGTTTAGTAAACAATTGTTGTCGAAATGTGTTAAAGTGTATCTACATAAGGTCTGTTGCACGTCAGCTTCCGTGTTTCCTACTGCTTTGAACCAACAATATCATCGATTGTCTTGAATGCATCGATATGTACTATTTCATTCAATTCGCTTAGCTACTGCATTGCTAATTCGCTGCTTTTTTCAATAAATTTCTTGGTAATTTAAATATTGCTTGCACTTTGACACTTAGAAGGCTGTATCTGCTAAGTGACATGCTTAGTAATAATGAAATACGAACAACTTAATTATGATTTGTTAACAGCATTTCACTTTCAGTCACATTATTAAGCAACTCAAAGTTGAATGAAGTCTGCAAAAAGTTGCATTACGTAATATGCTTTTAAGATATTATGTCAATCAGAGAAAATTATTTTAAAATAATACGTTTTTTCAGAGACCGCAGAATATACTCCGATTTTTTGCATTGTTTAGAGAAAGTCTGATTTTTAACATATTTTGCGATTTTTGGCATATAACATACGGAGATTCCTAGTCCCCTCCTTTTACATCCTCGATAATTCACAATCCCAAGTATATTCCCCTTTTTTGTTCCATCGGAGCATTTTTCTTTGCTTATAGTCTGTTTCACATGACTCGGAAATGGAATACCGAAAATCAATACAATTCAAGGTTATTATTCAATAAGGAAGCATGTATTAGGAGCTATAGGTACTTAGGTACCTATTAAAATTTAAATGACTCTTGCTATTTGCTCACTCAAAGTTCTATAACCTCATTTTTTGGTCTCAACTTCGACTTGGATGTTTGTTGAAGTTCTATAAAAGATCTGTCCAACATCGATTTGCTCACTATTGAAGTTCTATAAAAGGTTTGTCGAACCTAGGCCGAACTGCGATTTGCACAACATCGAAGTTCTATTAAAGATTTGCAATACTTTGTCTCGAAGTTAGACGAACTTCGATGTGCATTCTATCGAAGTTCTATTAAAAATTTATCGAACATCGATTAGCGTGTTATCGAAGTTCGACAGTCTTCTAGAGAACTTCGATCAAAGTTATTTATCGAAGTTCTATAGAACTTCTTCGAAGTTCGACAGTCTTCCATAGAACTTCTTCGAACTTCTATAGAACTTCTTCGAAGTTCTTTATCGAACTTCTTTGAAGTTCTTTACTGAACCATGAATTAATACAAGACGCCTTACTGCTGCGTTAGGTAACTAGAGCGTAGCTGCCTTAATCTCCCTAGGTACGGACAAATCTAGGTCCGAGGAGTTTTTAGGTCGTAAGTAATTTGAGGGTGAAGCGGTTGAATGAAAGCGAATCGCCGTAGCAACCTGACCAGCGCTAGCCAGGTACTTAAGTAAGTCCCGTAGGTAGGTACTTATAGTCTGTTGCCGTTTAGGTAGTTGTCTGTGTAGGTATCTCCTCGGGTGGCATGCTGTCCGTTTAGATATCTGTTCATACCGCAATCACCCACTCGCTAACACCACTATACTTACAATTTCAATAATTTTTGGCTATTTGGCCATATTATCAATCATACCCCAGAATTCGATCGCTGCTCATGGCTAAGAGAGCTCAACAGGAAACAAAACAAAAAATGAGAATTTTGATAAACATGAAAAATCAAATAAAAAATGCATGAGAAAAGTAAAATAAAAAACTTTAAAAATAGAGAGTAAGCCATTTTACGTAAGTACGAAAAATATTGATCTACAGAGCGATGTTTGTGACCCACTGTTTAATGTTTGCATTTCAAAATGCTTTTATTTAGAAACGCACGCAAGTTATACATCTACAAGAAAATGGACTGGGAGCTATACATACTACAAACAACCTGGACATAGATGAATCGATTCTTGTATAAACAGCTCGCAGTCGGCACAGAATTCTTTCCGACATTTTTCACAGCAATAAGCCTGAATAGTACAAATATAAAGCGATTTTATTGAAAGTTCAATAAACAATCATTACAAAAATGAAAATTTTGCAATACAAGAAAAAATGGAACAAACTCTTTACTAAATGCAACAAAGATAATGTACACACGTACTCAATGTATGCTAGGTGACCATAGGTGGACGGCACCAAAATTCTGGGGGAGCAGCAAAATTATTCAAAGGTAAAAAATGGCCTTAAAAATGGTTGTATGTATTTATGGGCGTGGGGGGAGGGGTTTGGGGGTGTGCACCCTCCCAGAAGTTGGGATACCCCCCGAAATCAAAATACCCGCCCCCCCCCGAATTCAATTTTTGAAATTTTTTTGCTTTTTCAGCGATTTTTTGATGCTTTGATGCCATCGGATAGTGCTCGATGAGAAACGTCGAAAAATTGTGTTTTTTCGCCATACTACCACTTTTAAGACCATTTTTTCAACGTTCCATTGCATAAAAAATCACGAAAAAAAAACAAAAATATTTTAAAATTTTATTCTTGGGGAGTACTTTGGTTTTCAGGGTGGCGTGGGGCATACCCCCACGCCCAGGTGTATGTAAGGTTGACTCTAACGAACAAAATAATGAGCAATCATGGCAGTACGTGTGAGAAAAGGAAATATTGATTAGATCTGTATATTGCTACAGTAGCGGATCTAGCATTTTCTGACAGTGGGCGGACGGAACCACACGTGGGTGTGGAGAAGGGGGGGGTTTGGGCGGATGGTATTCGCCCCAGAAGGCCGAATAGCCCCGGAAATCAAAATACCCCCCAGAATTCAATTTTTGAAAATGTTTATGTTTTTTCGCAATTTTTTGATGCCAATGGATAGTACTCGATGAGAAACATTGAAAAATGGTGTTTTTTCACCATATACAACCATTTTTGGACCTTCGAAAAAGTTTGCACCTTCCAAATTTCTGGTGATGCCCAGCTATGGACGGAACCCTACATGGGCGTGGGGGTTGGGGGTATGCACCCCCCAGAAGTTGAAATACCCCCCAGAAAATTTTTTTTTGCTTTTTTAGCAATTTTTTGATGCCATTGGATAGAGCTTGATGAGAAACGTCGAAAAATGGTGTTTTTTCGCCGTACCACCATTTTTAAGGCCATTTTTGACCTTTAAAAATTTTTTCACCCCCCCCAGAATTTCTGGTGATGCCCAGCTATGGACGGAACCCCACACTTTTCAAAAGAATGTGAAAAATTGACCATCCGTCTTTATGTCTAAAGTAACGGTGTTTGCCGTCATCCGGTAGATAAAATCATTTGTGATCCGAAAAAATAAAAAAATTTCGAATGTTTTCCACAAAAACCGCGCAAAATTAGTGCAGAAATCGACAGAAACAGCCGTCAAATACTCGAGAAATCATTGTAAGAACTAAAAAAAAATCATTCTTTCGTACGTTATGTGCTCTTCCGACATTGAAAAACATTTTTTAAAACGCCAAGAAAGTCAGTAAATGTCACTAATGAGTACTATCCGGCGCGAAGCGCCGCAAATTAAAAAAACAATGATAAAAATAGCTAAAATATTTTAAAAATTCTAATTGTTCTCTATTGCGCCAAAATATTTTTGACGACAGGGAGAGCGGCTGCTCCCCACCCCCTCTCAATCCGCGCCTGCCTTGTTATATAGAATTTATTAACAATACCACCGCCGAAAATTTTCCCTAAAAAACTGGATAAACTGTGCTGAAATTGAAAAGTTTTGGCTCAAGAATTGTTTGCCAGACTAAGACATTGAATTTTCGTTGCCTACAAAGACTATTTCTCCGTCAAGAGAGAAAATGAACTGCGGCAGGAAAAATCTGAAAATAAAGCTGCCAAAATTATCATGGTATGTGGAACCTAAAAGTTATTTACAGACACGACGAAATTTCGAATGCTACACCAAAAGAAATTAATGAAATGCAACTACGAGAAATTCTCAAGATCACACGCATTTATGTAAAAGTTAAGGTGGAAACGGCTTTTATAAGCAGTACAAACATGCAAAACAGCGCCTATAATTTCTATAACTATATCCATGCCATAATTATATTTGAATGAGCGATTCGAAATATTTGGCACAAAGTTCTTATCCTTTATGCACAGTCTTATGAAATTTCAGAAAGAATTAATTAAAAAAAATTAACTTCTGTATATTTTCGTTAATTTAGGTCCAAGCGCAGCCGATGGAAGTCATGTTTCGTGGCTTATTAGGAGAAAATAAATTTTTCTTGAAAAAATTGAATTTTATGAGCTTAAGGGATAGAGCATCTTAGGAAACGTCAGGAGATGTATTATATTTGGTGCCCAGGCAAACATATTCCAGAATAAAGGGTAACCTTTTTTGAACCGCCCGCTCAGAAAAATCCATCTTTTTTTCAGGGTTCTCGGAAAATCGTATCCCACATATGTTAGATGAAAATTTCTGGCATTTTAATTTTTACTTATGGGAGCATGGTTGATATTTCGTGGTAACATTTTTCATTCTTTCACTCTACTTGACCAAACGAAAACTAAAAATACGAAAAAACATCATTTAAAAATTTGTTTCTTCCTCCTATGAAGTCGATCATTTATTCAATCACATTAAAATGCAGTAACTAATCTAGATATTGCGCACGACGAGAGTTAATGTAAATAGCGAAAATTTGAAAAAGCTCCAAAATTTACCTAAACGATTTAAACTGATTCAAAGTAAAAATAAAATAAAATAGGCGGAAATCAAAGTAAATCTTTGAGACGTGAACGTTACGTCAGATTTCTCGCCTTTTTTATTTTTGTCTTCGTTTCCCTTATTTCCTAGTGTTCTGGACAACGGTCAGCATAGACAGATCAAGTTTTGTTCATTCTTTTTATGTAGAAAACTCTGTGCTTCCATTGTTTTTACAACAAAGAATTCGAGGAGGGAACTAAGATCAAAAGGTAAGAAATAAAGCATTTATATTTTAAACTCCGTTCATTATACAGCTCATTCTTTAAAGATAAAAATTTTCCAAACGTGCTTATAACCATACCTGGGCAGCAACGAAGTTCTGAGGGGGTGCATAATTTTTCAAAGGTCAAAAAAGGCCTTAAGAATGGTGGTATGCATACCTAGGCGTGGGGGTTGGGGGTATGCACCCCCAGAAACTGAAATACCCCCAGATTTCAATTTTTGAAAATCTTTTTCGTTTTATCCGCAATTTTTTTATGCCAATGGATAGTGCTTGATGAGAAACGTCGAAAAATGGTGTTTTTATCGCCATACCACCAGTTTCAAGGCCATTTTTTACCTTCAAAAAAATCTTGCACCCCCCCCCTCTTCAGAACTTTGGTGCCACCCACCTATGCTTACTATAACATATGGGTATATACATAACTGCAATTTTTTAACGAAACGTTTTAGATGCCTAGTGGTCACGTGCAATTGTACACAATCCGAAAACGTCATCAGCTCCAGAGCTAGCTTAATCACTTGCGACGTCATTTTACCCCGTCGGCGTCAATTATTGATTCTACTGACTCAATTAGAACCGACGGTCCGTTATTCGATCCGCCAATTAACTAACAACAAAATAATATAGTCTACTGATAATCGGTCATGTCCTACACATATGGTATCAATTTGCTGCTAAGCTCATTCTAGCTTCTTTCGATGACGTTTTCTACATTTTTTACTGAATTGCCTCTATCGGATCCAAAAAAGCTAAATTGAATAATAATTCACGCCCGGACCCGGGTACCCGGCCGATCCCTGCTCCCGGGACCCAAGGGGGCCCCGAGGGCCCCTGATACCCCAAGCAAGGATAGTAATGGATAAGGGGCGGTCGTCGTAATCGTCTAAGTTTGCATTTTTCAACATTTTCATTCAAGCATATAGACACTAATTTATCTTTCATTTCAAAGAAAATTCAAAAAAAAATTCGGCGCTTAACAACGGTTTCTCTTATAGTCTGTCCGACACATGTCTACATTTTTCTCATGATTTTATATTTGTTTTTTTTACAATATATGTACATTTTTACAATTTACATTTTGCGGTAGGTTTGTACCGACAAATGTATTATCAGGAAGCTTACCGCTAGGTATTCGAAAATCATTTCGTACAAATCAAAAACTCGGGCACATGCTTTTCCCCTTAATCAAATTTTTTAGATTCTTGGCGGCCTGAATGGAAGGCATATTTTCGTCTCAGAAATTGGTTTTCGACAACAAGGGGTCAATCAAAAGACTGCTAATTCCTGAATTGCATTTGGAACATGTCAGAATTGATTTACCACATTTTTAAGCTAACGAGTCCAAAATTTTAGTCGCTTTGCACCTGCTTTATTGTTTTTGTACAATTTCTGTCTTCGTAGTTCGAGTTGAAGTAAGGCTATTTGCAATTCCTCATCTTCTTCCTTATGCAATGACCATAATTGAGTGAACAGCGAGTTAAAGCATTGCAGTTAGTATGTTGAAGCAGGGCTATTTTGAATGACATAGTTTTCGTATACAATTCTAATTAAATTTAACCCTCAATTTTTTAATTACATTCTTTCTACAATATATACAGCTAGCTAATAAATACTAAAAAATACTAGACTTTTTGCCTATGTGGTTGTCGAGTCTTTTTGACTTCAAAATTCTTGTCCCCCAAATTTATTTCTTTTACCCATTTTTCAGCAAAAATTCTTAAAATTATCGACGCTTCGCGCCAATTCTTCGATGAGCGCATATTTTTCTCAGCGCAAGTATAGACAGTGATCGTTCTTTCACACGAATCTCAGAAATTCTAGTGCCAAAATTTGGTTAAATCGCAGCGAAAACTGTCGAAAGTTTTGAAATAATTCTGGATAAAAAGAGACAATTTAAAACAGCTAAAATCGCTAATCTGCATGCGAATACCGAATTGCACTAGTTTTTGACGTTTGGGCAACAGCTGGGGTGTCTGCTCCCCTCATCCCCTCACGAAATTCCTGGATCCGCCGGCTTGGATGAAATAAATTGTGTGCTGTTTCGGAGGTTTAGCAATATTTTTAAAAGTCTTGCAACAGCGTGTAATTAACCTGCTCACATGCTTCAGAGAAAATTATTCCGAATCGCGCGGAATAAGTCTTAGCTATCTTGTTAAAGATCGTCTTAGCCAGTCTCAAAACAGGGTCCCTACTTTAATTGTACGTAGTTACGTTCTAAATCCTCCAACGAGTCGTGCCTAGATGTACAAAGTGTTTAAAATAGACCTAAAATTGTAAATCAAGACAGACAGGTCGTACGCCATTTTAACCTTAATAGCAGTTTTAAAGGATATTCTAGCATATAAGTCCAGGCACGTAGCTCTGGGGGAATGGAGGGAGCGAGTTCGGACCCCCTAAATTCAGAAAAATTGGACTTCTTAAACGTTATTTTGTGCTATATTTTCCCTCCAAAATTGGTGTTGGTCTCCCGAAAAATAGGACTTCTTAAACGTTATTTTGTGCTATATTTAGCCATTTTAGGCTTAGTCCCTCCAAAATTGGTGTTGGTCTCCCCCAAAAATAGGACTTCTTAAACGTTATTTTGTGCTATATTTAGCCATTTTAGGCTTAATCCCTCCAAAATTGGTGTTGGTCTCCCCAAAAATAGGACGGCCAGCTACGTGCCTGCATAAGTCCTCTTCGATCGAATCGTCATACCAATCATGCTCTGCTCTTACCTAAATGCTTGATCATTACCTTATGTGATAAATTTCGGAAGCAAGCATAGCATTTCTCTGACCTGAAAAAAATAAACTTTTTACGCACTATTAGATAAAAGCTGGAAGAAACGAACATTAAGTACAGACATAGGTACAGCAAAAATGAGTATGAAATTCTGTTCAAGATCGTCTGTTTAACACGGAAACTCCGAATAAACCGACAATTCGAACGGGCATAAAAATAATTTAAAAAATATATAAAAATGATCATTGAATTCGATTTCATAACTGTTTTTTATGTTTATACTTTTCAATCCTTTTTATATAATCAATGAAATTTACATACGACGCAATATTTTTTAGCACGATCTTATTAGCACTGGTATTTACGAAAATTTTTTTTCAATAGAAAGGATGACCTACATTAGCGCCAGACGTGCACATAGGGTATTGTGGGTATTGGAATACTAGACCCTGAAGCTGATAAGTAGAAATTACCATCAGGGAACGACCGAAGCTTCGGCCGAAGGTGGGGTGTTTTCTTGCTTCGGCCAAGGCCGAAGGCCGAAGCTTTTTCTTCAGGGCAATTTTTTATTCGCATTAAAATTTAGACAATGTGCAATATAACTAACCGCAGACGACGTCATTTAGCTCAATTTATCTTCTAGTCACCTTAGATTTTTTGTTAAAAATATGCTCACAACAGTATCTGCTCCGCATCTGTTTCCATTTTTAAAAAAGTGACTATGAATGAATCACTAGCGATCGCGAAAATGATGAGACACTTAAGGGAAAAGCCACACCTTTATTCCTACATGTCTCACATTTGAAGGCGTGTTGTTCACTCGAAATTCTAACGCCATCTTTTTACTTGTTGTATATCGTGTGTCTACTGTCTACCAGTGTCTTTAGTTTAACAGTGTCCGTTTGTACTAGGGATGCACCGGGGCCAGGCCCTGGCCCCGGGGCCAAAATACGCAACTTTCAGCCTATTATTTAGAATTATCTCAACGTTTTTTGTTCGGATTTTGGCGATATTTTGAGGGAAAATCGTGCATAATCGCCTGTATATATCATTTATGTATAACAAAACATTTGTCACAGATTTTGTTTCATAAATTTAGCTTATTCACGTTTATAGCTGCAGCAATTTAATAGTCAAAACCGATAATCTACAAGTTTTTCGCCATATACACTAGCGTTTCTAATCGCTCATGCAGCAAACGAGAACGGGAATCCGAGCAAATATTGCCGCTTGTACTGAACAAGCGTTCACTCGGGGTACACATGGGCGGGAGCTCAAATATTCCCTTGTCAGTTATATATGCCAGGGCCGGGTAAGTTTCCAATTTTGTCCGCAAAAAGCCCATCGGATCCAATTCTGTTCCGACTTTTTCTTCTGCATGAGAAAAAGCATACGTTTAAAATTTTGTGACATTCCTGTAGGTTTGTTTGCTGGATGAACAGGCACGTAGCTCTGGGGGGAATGGGGGGTCCGGCCAGACCCCATAAAATTCAGAAAAATAGGACTTTTGAAACGTTATTTTGTGCAATTTTTGGCCTTGTTGAGCTTAGTCCCTCCAAAATTGGTGTTGGTCACCCCAAAATAGGACGGCCAGCTACATGCCTGCGGATGAAATTCCAAAATATGTTTTTTGTGTTGGATTGGCTGTCAACATAATAAACTATGCACGCGAAATTTCTATCCTTCTTTAAGCTATTTTCAACTCGTCTGATCTAAAACATGAGTAATTCGGCTGATAATGATGCAAGTTACGTGAATAGGGCCAAACTTTATAGATGGTAGGAAAAATTTTTGGCCTATATCAGGTATGATGATTAATTGAACTCGAAAATACATGTGGAACGGATGCCATAGAACTTGCCCAGACGCTATTTTGCATAAGTCACATTTTGCCAAAAACATATGTATACATGGTATATCCTGGATATAGCAAAAATAGTTGGCCCCGGTTGGTCCCAGTCTCTCGTACCGGCCCCGGCGCCGGGCCCGGGCCCAGGTCAAAAAGGCGGCCCCGGTGCATCCCTCGTTAGTACATGTATATACAAGGATGGTCCCCAAGTCTCTGTACATCTTGTGCACGCAAATTTTTGTGTACCACATTATAGTACAGTGGCGATTTTAGTGTGGTAAAACAAGGCTTTCGATCTTTGGTAGCGTATTTTAGCTAATTACTGGGTTTCTGACGCCAAAACTTACTAAAAATTGTCTGAAAAAAATTTGATATTTTTCCATTCTAAATGCACATTCTGCCATTTTAAAGATATATGGGACAAAAAAAAATCACTCATTCCGGCGCGAAGCCACGGTTTTTTTTTTGTATTCGGCAAAGATTTTTCCCGATGTACAAAGACTTTTCGGGACCGTCTTTGTACATGTACAAAGATTTTTGGGAAGACAAAAATTGCAAAAAAGGTCTAAAATTCGAAAAATTTCGGCGCTTCGCGCCGAAATGAGTAATTGTGTGTTCTATATATCTTTATAATGGCAGAAATTGCATTTCAAAAGTGAAAATGTCAAATTTTTCGGCGCTTCGCGCCTTTTTAAGACGATTCTTAGTGATTTTTGCCCTTAGAGACCCATAAATTAGCTAAAACACATACGAAAAGTCGAAGAACTCTGTTTTTACGACACTAAAATCGCTGCTGTACCATGTTATAGTACCCAAAAATTTTGTGTGTACAAAATGTACAAAGATTTTTAGGAAGACAAAAACTGTAAAAAGGTGTAAAATTCCCAAAATTTCGGCGCTTCGCGCCGAACTGATAAATTATTTGTCCTATATATCTTTAAAATGGCAGAATTTGCATTTAGAATGGAAAAATGTCAATATTTTTCGGCGCTTAGCGCCGTTTTCAGATAATTTTTAGTAATTTTTGGCGTCAGAAACCCAGAAATTAGCTAAAATACACTACCAAAGATCGAAAACCCTGTTTTACCACACTAAAATCGCTACTGTACTATATTATAGCACACAAAAATTTGCATGTACAAAATGTACAAAGACTTTTGGGGACCATCTTTGTACATGTACAAACGGACCTTGTACAAAAAAAAACACTGCGCGAAGCACCGAAACTTTTTGGGAATTATACACCTTTTTTATAGTCTTTGTTTGCCCAAAAATTGTTGTAAATTTTGTATACACAAATTTTTGGGTACTAGACAGTTTTTTGTACAATGTCCGTTTGTACATGTACAAAGATGGTCCCTAAAAGTCTTTGTACATTTCGTACACACAAATTTTTGGGTACTATAATATGGTACAGCAGCGATTTTGGTGTGGCAAAAACAGTGTTGTTTGACCTTTGGTAGTGTATTTTAGCTAATTTCTAGGTTTCTGAGGGTGAAAATCAGTAATAATCGTCTCAAAACGGCGCGAAGTGCCTAAAAATTTAGCATTTTTCCTTTCAAAATGCAATTCCGGAAATTATAAAGATATATAGAACACACAATAGCTCATTTCGGCGCGGAGCGCCGAGAAATTTTGCGAATTCCGAACCTTTTCTGCAGTTTTTGTCTTCCAAAAAATCTTTGTACATGTACAAAGACGGTCCCCAAAAGTCTTTGTACATCGCGAAAAATCTTTGCCAAATACAGGAAAAACCGTGGTACTAGAATATGGTACAGTAGCGATTTTGGTGTGGCAAAAACAGTGTTGTTTGACCTTTGGTAGTGTATTTTAGCTAATTTCTGGGTCTCTAAGGGCAAAAATCACTAAGGATCGTCTTAAAACGGCGCGAAGCGCCGAAAAATTTTGACATACTTTTGAAATGCAATGTCTGTCATTATAAAGATATGTAGAACACACAATTACTGATTTCGGCGCGTAGCGCCTAGAATTTTTGCGCATTTCAGACCTTTTTTGCAATTTTTGTCTTTCCAAAAATCTTTGTAAATGTACAGAGACAGTTCCAATGAATCTTTGTACAATGGGAAAAATCTTTGCCGAGTACAAAAAACACTGCTGTGTACCATTCTCTTTTGTATTAAATAATTGCTCCATGGTTGACGTGTTAACTTTCTTAAACTTCTGCATCTGATGATGGGAAGAAATCTCTATGTGCTTTTTATGTCTACCTTATACAAATTTAAGTATCAGCAGGAAAATTAGGAATTAATCAATTGTTTTTATAATTCTCAGGAATTCCAGGCTTTATTTCTAATAATACATAATATTTTTATATATTCAGGATAGTGAGTCTGATGATGATCAATACGTATTAGCTGCTGATATACATTAAAAGTCTAATAATGAAATCAGTGCTTATGAAGAGAATTAATTGCACTTTTGAATAAAATTTTTGCAATGAATTACACTGTTTTATTACTTCATATTTACTCCTGCAACATAATCAAGCTTAACTTTCATATTTATGACTCAATTCGCAATTCATTCTTCATACTAATCAGAATTAGACTGAGGAATTTATGCAGATTCGGCCTTCGGCCGAAGCTTCGGCCGAAGCCGAAGCAAAAGCTGGCCGAAGCTTCGGCTTCGGCCGAAGCAAAATTTTGGAGCTTCGGTCGTTCACTGATTACCATAAGTCGGTTTTTCCAAGGAGAGAAAACATAAATATAGGCGGATAACCTGCGAACCAACATTATATAACATCACCGACTGACCCATTCCCGAAAGAAAGATAGGGGAGGGTACGGTCTAGCGCAAAATATCTCATTTTAACCTTATTTTACAGACTTTGAAAAATTGATTAAGTTCTTTGTATAATTTTGTCTGTTTTGAAATTTAGTAAAGGTTACCTGAATAAAATATGTAAATCTGCATGAGTTTGCTCTATTTATTTAAGTGGTGCAAATTAAACATGACGGGATCAAATAAATACATACAGGCAGACCCTATCCAAGAAGGATAGGGGTACCCCCCTCCTCGAAATGAAATGTGAAAATGATTTTTCCTTCACCCCCTTTGCTTTTTTCAGCCAAAAATCCCAAAAAATTTTCGGCGTCTCACGCCAAAAATTTCACAATTATTATTAGAGTCAGGACCGTATTTAAAAAGGGAACACCCCTAGTGTCAATGAACTGTTATTTTCTATTTGATGATTTTGCCATGACGTTGATACAACGAGATTAAGGCCCGATGGACTCAGAAAGCTGAAATACTTTGGACCTACTACAGCGTCAGAAATAATAGTGCGGTTGTCATTAACATACACGGGCTGCGACCAAATTCCAGGGGGTCCGATAGGGCAAAATTGCTCTAAACTCAATTCTGGGGGTCTATCGATTTTGAGGAATGTCCGCCAGAACCTTGGGAGGGTTCAGACCCCTTCACGGCCACGTGTGGTCATAACTGATTGAATCTGATAATGGCTGACGGATCTAGGATTTTCGTAAGGGGGCGGGCGGTTACCCAACCATTCAGAAAACAGTCGAAAATTCGGTCCGAAAATTTGCCTCTTATTCGTAAAATAGCGTTTTTGCGCCGTGCACTTTTATTTAAAATAATTTTGGTGCCAAATTTTTCCTAAAAATCTGAAAATTTTTGGCAATTATATACGCTAAAAAAGATTATTGTTTGACATTCAGCAACGTATTTACGAGCCAACTTAAGCATTTGACGCAAAACGATGAAATTATCGAAATTTGAGCTTAGAAATGAAAGAAAATTATGCAGAAGAAGCTCGTAATGTCCCAAAAATTGTTTTAGGAATCATGGAAATGTTCGTTGCTAAAAAAACTATTTCTGCGCTAAAAATGGCCTCCGATTCCAGGCCGCCAAGAAAGTAAACACATACCAATAATGCACACTATCCAGAGCGAAAAGCCGGAAGAATTTAATAAAATTACGATCGTCGTGCTAGCCACAAAATTTTCATTAGCAAGGGCACGTATCCCCCGAAATTCAGAAAAATCGGACTTTTTAAACGTAATTTTGTGCTATTTTGGGCTTAGTTCCCCCAAAAATTGGTGTTGCCTCCCTAAAGTAGGACGGCGAGCTACTTGCCTGAGCATGCGGCAGCTTCCATTAGCATGGTGCTAAAAACCGTGATCGCCGATTATGGGAACAATGATTCACCATTTAAAGAAACAGTGCGGCCACTGGCGGCCACCGGCAGCCTGGTGGATGGTGGCCGTTTGCTGCAAGTTGCTAGCGCAAAATAAGGCGGCAACTAGGAAACAACCGGCCACCGGTAACTTGGTGGCTGGTGGCCAGTTGCTGCCGGCAGCAACCACGTTCACACGAGTGCCAACCTGGTGGTGGCAGCTCAGTTAGGCAACCTCCAGAAAATAGGTAACTATGCAATTTTAGTACGATATGGCTTCAAGCGAAGGCAACGTTGTTGCACGGCTATTATGAATTATTTGAAAATAATCCAAAATCACGACGGATTTGGGTTCAAAAATCATATTGCAAAGCGGCAGAAAAACGGTTTATAAATCATCTTATTGCTGAATTGAAATTTGAGGATCCTGACCATACGTGGGCAGCACCAAAATTCTGGGGGGGGGGTGCAAGTTTTTTCAAAGGTCAAAAAATGGCCTTATAACTGGAGGTATGGCGAAAAACACCATTTTACAACGTTTTTCATTAAGCACTTCCGTTGGCATCAAAAATACTGCGCAAAAAACAAAAAAAATTTTAAAAATTGGATTATGGGGGTGATATTATAGTTTCTGGGGGGGGGGGGGTTATTTTGGTTTTCTCAGTAAGGGGTGCATACCCCGCCCAAACCTACCCCACGCCCATGTGTGATCCTGACCTTTAGCGCCGAATTCTACGTATGAATGTCGTCACATTAAAGAAGCATGACTCAGTAGAGGCGACAGCGAAGCATAGCACACAAAACAAATCAGTGGCGAATCCAGGATTTTCTGACGGGGGAGGGCGGAACCCAAAATTTTTCTAGATGTATCAAACATTGTCCGGAAATTCGTATATTATATCCCAAGTACCGGTTTTTTGCCGTCTGTTGACATGTAGAATTATTTCTGATGCAAAGAAAGTTTGAAAATTTTCAAATGTTTCAAAGTTTTTGTATGAAAAACTCGCAAAATTATGGAGAAATCAACACAAACCGCTGAAAAAATCGAGAAATCATCGTAGGAGCTATAAAATCCTTGTTCTGTACAAAAACTCTTCTGACGTAAATTGAAGTTTTTGAGAATGCCAAGAGAGTCAGTAAATGTCATTAGGATTACTATCCTTGAAATTTGATTAAAATTTGAAAAATTATGATAAAATGGCTAAAACCATCAAAAGCACACATCTATCCTTAACGATGCACAAATATTTTTTTGACGACAGGGAGCGGACGCTCCTACTCTGTCCACCTCTAAATGCGTCAGTGAATCAAATATATAATTGGAGTTTAATTGAAAAAGAGAACGTACCTAAAAAATTATTGATTTTCTTCAAACTTTGCTAATAAACACTCACTCAGCAAATGTTTTGTTTTGCATTTAGGAAAATCTAATCCCAAGCACTCTTACGGTATAGATAATTTTGAAATCCCACATGATATATCGGAGGTGAAGGATCTTGGTGTCTTAATAAGTAAAGATTTATCTTCTAGAACTCATTGTACAAACATTGTAAAAAAAGGCATGAGAATTGCAAACTTGATTTTATGGAGTTTTGTTTCAAGAGATAAAACTTTGTTAGTAAAAGCCTTTACAACCTATGTCCGACCAATTTTGGAATATGGTTCGTCTGTTTGGAATCCTTATCTGTTATGTGACATAAATAATGTTGAAAATGTCCAAAGAAAATTTACCAAACGAATTTTTTCTGATAAAACTATCTCCTACGATGCCCGATTAAAGGAATTGGGCTTGGAGAGACTCGAATTACGTAGAATGCAAAGTGATTTATCAATGACACGCTCTATAATCAAGGATAATTTGTTACCTGTTGAAGACTTCTTCACATTTAATGTAAACTCAAATCGTGCTGTAAATTCTTGCAAACTTTATGTTAACCGTGTAAACAAAAATGTTAGAAAATTTGAATTTTGCAATCGTGTGATTTCTGTCTGGAATTATTTGCCTGATGATATCATCTGCTCAGCTAATTCGAACATTTTTACGATGAAATTGAAACAATTTGATTTATCCATTTTTCTCAAGGGGCGTATCTAAGCGCAGTTATAATTCATTGCCTGTACGTACCCGCGTGTCTTACATTTACATTACACTACTTTCTTTAATCACTTTAATTGTTTTTTTACAATTAAATACGTGTGTTTGCAATATGTACATGAATTTCAATTATGCATTTATATGACATTTGTCTTTTTCCTTATTATTTGTATTGTAATGTGTACGTATATTTTAAATTTGTACGTGTATTTTGTAGACCGAATAAATCTTTATTTATTTATTTATTTATTAAAAAATTGCAGGTTGCCACCAAAAATCGGTAATCGCTCGATCCACCGGTGGCAACCAAAACGGTATGTTTCTGCAGGTTGCCGCGTAATTTTGCCTAGAAACCAGCGGCCACCGACCACCAGAACCTGGTTGCCATGTTATTTTTCGCTAGCAACCTGCGGCAACCGGCCGCCAGGTTTCCGGTGGCTAGTTGCCGTGTCATATTGTGCTAGCAACCCGCTGGAACCAGCCACCAGGTTGCCGGTGGCCGGTTGCCGCTAGTTGCTGCTGTGCTTTCGATTGTATAAACCTCAGGTAGGATTATTTTGATGAGAAAAAAATAATATGTAAAGTTCAGACTCCCGCTAATTTGTCGAACGTACCCATCCGTCGCTCGCACCGTCTTTTCGTTGAATGGCTTCATGGGAAACAAATGATGGTAGGACCTTGATAAATGCGGCGCCAAGACCAGAGTTAAACCTTAAGCGTAGATAACGTAAGAAAACGATCGATTGCAAAGACAACATATACTTGACTCAGAGCGGAAAATTATCTAGAAAAGAAGCAGACGACGGTACAAGAAAACGGAAGCCAAGATTTTAATAGTAGAAATGGAGAACAACGGTTTAGCAAGGACTAGTTTACGCAACATTTGTTCATTTCGAGTGAGTTAGGTTACATCACCGCAAGGAGCAATGAAAAATCCGGGTATTTGAATAAACTTTTTCTATAAAGCGGCGTCAAATAATAATTATAATGCGAAATGGCCCTTCGAATGATACGTTATCGTTTTAGAGATTATCGAGCGCGTGCAGAAATTTATGAAAACATCCCCGCAATTATAATCCGTATAAAAACGCGCTCTGGTCGCAAAGGAGGCGAGAAATACCTAGTTCAAAGACGACCGAATAACTCCAATAGTAAATTTTAGGTGGGAGCGAGAGCAAAGCAAAATATTTGGCAATTAAATTAGTTCATACGAAATTTTACGATTAAATCCACATTTTACGTCCGTTTGGCGTCATCGCGTCAAGTTCGACAATCGCTTTACAACATAATTAGCAGCGAACGCTTCATTTACTTTAAAGGCGATTCGCGAATGCAACGCATTTGACTTACCGCAAACTTTGCATTCGGTAGGCAGACTGCAATACTTGCTGCGGCACTGCGGGCAAAAATATCCGTTATCGGTCAAATTTGAATGACTGAAGAAAAGGAGCAATCAATGAAACGTAAACTATGCAAAAAAGGGAGGACGAAGGATAAAAATGTGCATTATCAATCGCCTCGTACGTAAATAATATTGTGACCAAGATTGCCAAAAAACTGCGGTTCTACTCAAAAAGATGCTTTTTCGAATTGCTGAAAGTGCGCTACACGTACCCAAGTGCCAAAAAAGATTAGTCTATCGTCAGTCAGCTTTAAACAGACATTTAAACAACGGGTTGCATGCATACCTGGTCGTGGCGGGAGAGGGGGGGTGGAGGGTATGCACCCCCCGAAAAACCAAAATACCCCCAGAATTCAATTTTTCAATTTTCTTGTTTTTTTCGCAATTGTTTGATGCCAATAGATAGTGCTCGATGAGATTAATTTAATTTAATTTAATTTAATTCAACACCGTCTTTAGCAAAAAATGGTGTTTTTCCGCCATACCACCATTTTTAAGGAAAGTTTTTGACCTCGCCATACCACCATTTTTAAGGCCATGTTTTGACCTTTGAACCTATGGTATGCACCCCCAGGAACCAAAATACCCTCCAGAATTCAATTTTTGAAATTTTTTGTTTTCTTCTCAACTTTTTGATGCCAATGGATAGTGCTCGATGAGAAATGTTGAAAAATGGTGTTTTTCGCCATACCACCATTTTTAAGGCCATGTTTTGACCTTTGAACAAATCTTGGACGCCCAGAACTTTGGTGCCGCCTACCTATAGTTGCGCGGACAGATCGTCGACTAAACGCTGCACGTTTTTACTCAATTTATAGGAATCAGACGCTTGCTGCGAATGTACGCATCGAAGACGAGTGCGCATTTACATACAAATTTAAAATTAATTATATTTTCATTTTGTTTTCGTTAAACTTTTAGAAAAAGGGCGATGCGTTACACGGACAACGAGAATGTACAGCAAAACCCTTTGCACACGCGAAAAATGAGTTACGTACCAAGAACAAAGCGAGATTTCACCCACCGAATTGAACTTGTGCTCCGGAAAACCCATTCGAATTAGTTTGGAATCCAGAAATTTCTGCAAAGCGAAATTCATAAATTCTAAATGCGTGGCTTGTTTGGAGAAATTGGAAAGACGCAAGATACGATCTTAATAAAAATGTTAGACTTACGACGGAAGGGGGCGTGGTTTGGAAGGAGAGCAGGTCGTTGAGGTGCTTTTGATCCAGAATTACGTTATAGGCGCCCCCGGTTTCTTTGCACGCCACCCGACAAACGTGAACCTCGGCCGAAAGCCCTATGATGCTGCAGCGGATTTTATGCGAAGCGAGTAGCTGATAATACGCAAACGACGTTTAAGCGGCGTGAAATTTTGAAGCGAGAAATTAAGAAAGCGTAGAAAACAACAGTGAAGCCGAGAAGCTGCGGTATAGCTCACCGGGGCTTCCTTCAAAAGAAGGGACGAATCCTATTTTTCCTGACAGATACTTCGACGTGAATTGAGCGAAAGAAGCCAAAATTTTTATAAGTTTTGTCAAAACTTAAAAATAAAACTGTACTCGGAGAGTCAAGATAATTTGCATTACGGAATACTATGATTACAAGATGCCGATTGAATCTCGTAATGTACACTATTGCGGTTATAACTTTTATCTAACGTAAACATAAATAAATTAGTTTTATCTCAAAAGCGGAAAATAATGCTAAGTTGTAGGGGCGGGGGGCACGCTTGGCGATATAAAGATAAAAATATCTGAAAATATAAAAATATCTACGTTGTAAAGATTTTTGGCCATTGACTATCAAAATTTCAAAAATTTTTCGGTGTTTAGCCAAATTTTTGTGGTTCTCTTCCATTTTCAGCATAAAATTTTGGGCGCTTAGCGTCGAATGCTCAATAGGCTTTGCCCTTATTGAGCAGAAATACGGCAAATAGCGATGCAGTTCTAATCCAACATCTGACTTTCGCTAATGTACCAGCGCTTGAGCTAAATTTAAGGAAATCTAAACACTTTTATGCATTAAATTTCCGAAAATTGCGACATTTTTGCACCAGAAACCATTTTTACTTGAAGTAGACAATGTAATATGTCTTCCTGCGCACGAATAATAGATTTTTGGACCTTTTTTTGACTCTTTTGGAAAAAGAGCCCCTTACAAAAATCCTATATCCGTCACTGCTAATTTGTCAAGCTGTAGTTTTTTCTGGCATAAAATCTTGAAAAAAACAGTAGTGGAAAATTACTCAAACGCCAGGGTCCAAGACTTGAGTCACTGTCAGACCATTTTAAACTATCAAACATTTTCTGCATTATTTTTCGGGACGTAAGTAGCAAAGAATTTTCGGCGCTCCGTGCCGACCAGTACTTTTTCGTTTAGCTTACCCATTATTATTATTATTATTATTATTATTATTATTATTATTATTATTATTATTATTATTATTATTATTATCATCATCATCATCATCATCATCATCATCATCATCATCATCATCATCATCGTCATAATCAGTATCATTATCACCAGTATCATCATTATCATCAGTATCATCATCATCATCATTATTGATGATAATAAAAATAATAATGATGATAATGATAATAATAATAATAATAACAACAACAGCAACAATAATAATAATAATTATTATTATTATTAGCCATCATTACCCTTACCCATTACCTTACCTGACCCATTGTGCCATATGCGTGTGCAGGCATGCAGTTATGGGTAAGAAGGGAAAAAATGGCAGTCAGTGTCTGTCTTCCTAGAACTTTATAGATACTAGGTTAATTTACAAGGATCCGCAAATAAAATTTTAAATTCTCGAAATGCATTTGAAAGACCTATAGATGCAGAAGGTCAGGGTCGGCAGGGAGGAAAAAATCCAAGAAATTAAGACCAGTAAATTTAGTATTTTCACTTATTTGCAATATAAATGACGAAACGGTCAAATTAGCCTGAGGATTTCATCAAAAAACGCTCAAAAAAGCTTTATTTTTGCCAGTCTCCAAGAATGGTCAAGATATCTGACTTTTAAATTTTCTCCCCTATCCAAAGTCATAAAGAAAGCGAGCATAAGGTCAAAGTGGCCACTGGCCAGAGACGGATGAAATCAGAGATTTATACTACAGTGATGTGTACGTACTGGATAAATTAGGTCAAAATCGTTCGAAGTGAGACTATTTCAAGCCAAAATCACCAAGAGTAAGCGATTTTCGGACCCTTGAGATAAAATGGGGTCAGCACATGCACATAGGGATATGTATGAAGGGGACCGCCGATCATAGGTGTACAAAGGCAGGGTAGGCAGGAGTGGGGGAAATCCCAAAAATCCAAAACAGTTAATTCAACAATCACAATATTTTTGCTGTTTTAATGATAAAAATGGTCAAAATAGCCTATAAAATGCTTTTTTCATGGTGATATCGCATGAGCAGTTCGAGCGAGAAATAGTGTACCTTCAAGCGATTCAGACTAACAAATAGCGAAAAACGCAATTTACTGGTTTAAAATCCTGGATTTTTCCCTTTCCTGGCCCGAAAATCTGATTTTACCCATCTTGGGTTAACTTAACCTTGTACATCTATGGGTAATACCTCTCCTTACTCCTCCCTATGTGCATGTATGTTAGCGACGAGCCTGTTTGCGTGCTTGACAACTGACAGCCATACGTAATCTTGGGAGCAGAATAACTTGCCGACCCCTCACAAAAATGACTGCGACCCCCCTCCAGAATAGATGATTTTTTGTAAAAATTGTGAAAAAGTGCCTTTTTAAGCGCTTTTATCTCACTTTAGCTCAAAAGTCTATAATTTTCGCAGTTTCGACCCAAATTTACATTCTTTTCACTATTTGTTCAATTTTCTCGATTTTTAAAATTTTTTGTACGAATATTTAATATTTTTTTGTTATAAAAACAACAAGGATTATCTGAAACGTCTAAAACAACGTATTTGATGTGTACCCGTCGTTTTTG
Organism: Mermis nigrescens; assembly: GCA_036768485.1. Classification (NCBI taxonomy): domain Eukaryota; kingdom Metazoa; phylum Nematoda; class Enoplea; order Mermithida; family Mermithidae; genus Mermis; species Mermis nigrescens. Next base: position 86,812 of record JAVLUZ010000848.1, on the reverse strand, counting down.
TAGCCTGAACAGGCACTTTTTGAAAATATTTTGGGTCTGACCCCTCAGAATTCCCATACTGTACATGTATGCTGACAACTCACATCGACTGTATTGTAAATATTTCCAGGGTCGCAGGAAGTTAATCCAGCTTGGATGACCAATATTTCTCGACTAGCGTGCGATGGAATATCTCTGCACAACAGTGGTTTGATTAGAAGAACAAAGTTTCCCTTTACCTATATTTTTCAGTTTTCTAGCAATGCTTTTCTTCACAAACAACACTTTTTCGTGTGCAAGTGAGTAGGCCTAAAAGAGGTGTCCTAAATCGCTGTCGGTGAGAAGAACAACTTTTTTCTAGAATCACTTTGTTACATTTTCATCAATTAAATTATTTACTATGGAACATTATGCTCAAAAAGATGATCAATGAAGATTAAGCTGTTTGGTTCACAAAAATCGATGTTGTACAACTTCAAAACTGATTTAAGACATATTTTACTCAAATTTCAAGAACTCTGAAGTACTAAAATATTCCAAAGCGCTCAAGTGGCTTATCAAAATAATCTAATGTATGTTTACAATTCGCATGATGAGATGAACACAATATTCGGCTGTACAAGCTAACAATGATCCGTTTTGTTTTTAAACAGCTTTTTTACTAAGTAATCAAACACCACAAAGTTTCAAAGCATTGCAGAAAAAACCTTGAAATTTTGTTTAGTATGCATTGGATATCCCAAACATATCTCTAGAGATATGTATTGGATTCCAAAACTACACAAAATTCCCCATAAATCCAAGTTTATTAATTCGGCTAAAAATTGTTCTACTACTTTCATATCGTCGCTAGTAACTGAAGGCTTCAAGTTAGTCCGTCGTTTCTGGGAGAACTATTGTAAAGCCATTTTTAGAAATTCTCGAATCAACAGATTTTGGTCTATCAATAATTCATTTTCTTTCGTTAAGAAATTAGAATCAATTAGAAACATTAAATCGATTAATACATTCTATTTTTCGACGCTTTACACTTCTCTTCCGCAAAATGAACTTATTTCCACTTCTTTTGATTTCCTGGAGAAACCCTTTGAAAAGAATAAATTTTTATGTACTAACGGTTTCAAATCATACTGGAGTTCTTCTCCTTCGGATAAAAAGTCTTATTTCACTTTTGACTTTGACACTTTTACTAAAAGTCTTAAATTTTTGATCGAAAATTCATTCGTTAATTTTGGAAGTAAAATTTTTCATCAAAAAATTGGCATCCCAATGGGATCTAATTATTCTCCACTTTTGGCGGATCTTTTCCTTTTCTACTGCGAATATAAATTCCCATCATCGCCTAAAAATAAAGACCTTGCTTATTGTTTTAATAACGTAACTCGTTACATTGATGACGTCGCGGCTATAAATATTTCAAATTTTCGTGATTACATCAAAGAGATTTACCCAGAATCATTAAATGTCACGGAAACTTTTTCTGCTCAAAAAGTTAGTTATTTAGACGTCGAAATTAATCTTTCTACACAGATTTCTTACACGATTTTCGACAAAAGAGAACAATTTCGATTCCCTATTGTTAATTTCCCTTTTTCAGACTCTAACGTACCTAAAGGTCTTTTGTATGCCGTTTTTGTAAGTCAGCTCCATTGTTTTGCGCGTCTTTGCTCTAAAGAAGAATTTTTCAAAGCGCGCGTGAATCATCTGTCACTCAAATTGCAAAAACAGGGCTATAATGTTAAAATCATGCGCCAAAAATACTTCAAATTTTCCAACAGCGACCTTTCTGATTTTCCAGCACATTCTTATATTCAAAACTGTTTAAGACCGTTTTGATTTTATCATCGCTGTTAGGACACTGCTTCCTGCATTATGCGCATGAATAAGTAGCTTCACTTAACTATTGTGCGTTGTCGAGTGTGCTTTTGTCGTGGATATTAGCGTACGCGTTGATCTTATTATTTAGTTTTGTAACGTATAAGTCTTGGTTGGTTGGATACCCGGGATCCTGAAAATACCAAAGTACAGGCACATTGACTGAGTTTTTCTAATTTTTCTCGTGTTCGCCTAGTTTTTGTCATGTGCAGCATTATCTCGAAAATACCAAAGTAGGGGCACATTGACTGAAATTTTCTAGAATTTTTTCGCGTTCGCTTAATTTTTTGTCATGTGCAGCATTATCCTGAAAATACCAAAGTAGGGGCACATTGACTAGATTTTCTATTAATAATTTTCGTGTTTTTGTTTGCATTTTATTTTGGTTGTTGTTCGCAGAGTTGAGAGGCAGTCTAGCCGCCTAGACTGGTGCCGCTAGGTTGCAGTGACAGTCAGAGGATTAAAGGCACAAAACTGTAGCAACCTAGTTCCTCTCTGATGACCTCGCCTGTTTATATGTTTCACGTTTTTTTGTGTATTTATTCTGTATAACTCCTGCTTACTTCTCTCGTTTTACTTGAACTCTTTCGCCTCGTAAAACCCGTAATTTCTCATAATATAATTTTGTATGCTTTTTATGTACATGTGTATATACTATTTCTCGCGTCTTTTTATTTCTTTTATACTAACAGCATGCCTAATTTATTTACCTTTTATTTATTTATTTATTCATTTATTTATTTTTTTCATATTGATGACTTACCGTTATTATCTGAGAGGTGCAGTTTTTTAATAGGTAGATAATAAAAAAATATGTAGATTTTGTTTATGTTTAGGCTCAAAAGTGAGTTTGGGCATTGGTATAGCTGGTTCACGTATTTATTAAGATAGCCATGTTATAAGTACGTATACAGCAAGTAGTATCCGGTGAAAGCTGCAACCTAACTGGTTTGAGTTAAGTCAAGTTGAAAAGAAATAAGGCATTCCTCGGATTTTTCCAGTATATTCATGTGACTGATCAAAATGTTAGTGCCAGCATTTAGAATAAGCCTTAGCAATGGGATGCAACTCGCGTCGCTCGCTCCGCTCGTCGCATCCCATTACTCAGGCTCATTTTAAACGCTGGCACCAAAATTTGGGTCAGTCCATGATACTAAGCCTAAACCTAATCAGCTGGTAAACCAGCAAATCATTACGAATATCTTGCAATCTTTATCAAAATTAAGCAGCGTTAGTCGATGGGCTATGGTTCTGGACTTTAGAGCAAGAGGTCCACGATTCTAATCCGACTGCCAGCAACTTTCTTTCGTTTCCTCAGATGGTACCGACCACACACATATGCCCTTACAATATGACTCATGTTAATACGTATGTGAACCAGCTACACGAATGCCCGAGTTTGTAATGAGTGTGTAACGTCTTCATGTAACACTATAGCATATAGCGATTTTACGATTTTTGGTGGTTTTTTCCGCAGCTAATACGCAACTAGAGTAAATGCCTCGTGCAATTTAATAGAACAGAATTGGGGTAGATAAAATTTTCTAAATACGTTTTTTTCCGTTTTTGAATTTTGCATTAGTTCTTGGGTGGATGAGTAAAGAGCATACATGATCTTGGGGAGGGGGAGTTTGGGCGAAGGTGGGAGGGGTTCACCCACAACATTTTCTCACCATGCCCCAAGAATTTGCGGATTTCCAGAAAATTCCAATAAGTTCGTAGAAAAGGTGCTCTTTTAAGCGTTTTTAGCCATCTCTTTGCTCAAGAGGTGACAAATTGTTAGTGCTTCGCGCCATTTAGTCATTTTCTGACTAGCTTCAATTTATTCGATTTTTTGTAATTTTTTCAATGTTTTATGCTCTAGAAAGATGGAGAATCGTCAAAAATACCAAAAAGTTGTTTTTAACGCGTACCCACCATTTCTGAGCCCTAAAAGTGCACCTTAAAATCTCCCCCTCCAGAATTCCATACTATACATCATATGTGAACAACGGCTGATCTTTCCATTGATACCAGCTGCCAAACTTTTTGGTTGGTTGTCTTTTTTACAGAGTGGTTCTTCGGTTAGTTGATTAGTTCTTTAGTGATTGATTCGTTAATTAACGGTTGCTTGACTGGTTTTTGATTGTTGGCTGGTTAGTTACCGGTTGATTGGTTAATTAGATAGTTGATTTTGAAACAATTTGCATGTATTTTTCTAGGTTCATCCTCCTTTTTCAGTCGATTGACTGATTAGTTAGTTTTGGAGTCATTTTGTGTGATTCTATCATTTTTCTCTCATTTGTATGACATTTTGCAAAACTTCCATTATTACTTGCAGATTGTCAGGTTTGTGTGCAATGCTTTATTCTTATCTATTGATATACACCTAATCTAAGGGGCTCCCTTCTATGCGATGAATAGATAGATTAACACTTCAACTTTTACTATGATATTAAAAGTAGGATTCGAAATAATCCCCAAATAAGTTAATAAGCGTTAAAACAAGAATGAGGTTTGATGCTACTCAAATCTATGTCAATGACACTAAGATACTGAACCCCGTCGAAATTCGGGTCATCAGCTTAAGAGTCTGAGCGCCGAAGATGTTATTTAAGGCATCAGTTCATGATAGGCTTATCTACCAAAGGCTGAGCCTGGCGTTAGTAGTGAAGGCTGAAGCATGCACTATGGTGTCAACACATCACAAGCCGAGCCACACGTTCAGGGCATCAGCACCAAAGTCTGATTCCCATGGCATCAGCAATGAAGGCTGAAGCATGCACTATGGCGTCAACACATCACAAGCTGAGCCACACATTCAGGGCATCAGCATTGAAGTCTGAGCCCCATGGTGTCGGCAGTGAAAGCTGAAGCACGCACTATGCCATCAACACATCACAAGCTGAGCAATTTTCTTTAGATCTTTCCTGTTTTATACTGCGCTTTAACTGGCGTTTTGGCCAGAGGCTCGTAAAATGTACTTTGTCTTGAGCACCTAATTCGGACATTCTTGCAATCCTTTACGGTGTGTATAGCTTGCTAAGCATACATTTCATGTGAATCACTGACCCTTTGACCATGCCACTTTCTGCCATAGACTTTGTGAACTTACATTAGTCTTTACGTTACATTGTGCTACCTTTCTTACCCTTTGTCTTTTTTGAGCTTATATGCGTCCTGACCTAAGTTAATCCGGAAAAATCCGCTTCTTATTGACCCTGGGGCTTCCAAAAATCCCTGCGCTTCTGGGCGCGTGTCAATTTGATCGGTCTTAATTTTTTTTGGAAAAAAGTAATTATTGGTTGTTATTTTTATGACCTCTGAGCTTTGCGGCACAACAATCATATCATTCTGAAGCATATTAGTTTATGCTGCGGCAAATTTAATCTTGTATTTATACGCATAAAAGAATATAATGCTTAAACGCAGGGGCGGATTTAGGGGGGAGGAGCGGGGGGAGGCGGCCGCCCCCCATTGGCCCAAAATAGTGTGCAAAATTACGGATTTTTGAGCGATGGCTAATTTTTCCGCCAAAGTCAGGGTTCCGCCCCCCTGAGGAGTTGTACGGCCCCCTCCTTAGGGGTACCGCCCCTCCCCTTAGGAAAATCCTGGATCCGCCACTGCTTAAGCGCGCATCTTCTAAATATCTCTGTACCGCTGTCGCAGATCATTCGCATCATCCATATAATATTTACGTATGAAACATTCATGTTAGGTATGCATAAATTTTACCTAATCTACCTAAAAATTTAAATCGTACCATTAGGCACAATATAATAAAGGTTAATTCGTATTCGGTTTATATGTAAAAGGGAAGAAAGAGTACAGTTTTGGCTCCACCTTGACAGCAGATCTTCCCATCGATACCAACCTGGCCCCATTTATACCGGGTTGAATGAAGTTGTATGCTTTGTTCATGTATGTTGTACTTGTCTGGTAAAGAGTGTGAAAATCTGGGAGTAAAAAAAACCATTTTGATATCGTTTTCATTTTCCATTTGTTTTCACCTCCTTTTTGTTTGCCAGCTTCTCCAGTTATGAATCAGAACGTGCAAATTGTGTTAAGATAAGGTATGACTCAAGGGTTACGCAACGCGCTTGAACGCGTTTCTTTAAACGGAATACAAGGCTAAATATGGAGGTGAGAAGTTCTAACTCTGGGGTGAAAAAAAACATTTTATTCCCTTTTTTATATGCCATGTTTTCCAATTATGAATCGAGTCGTGCAAACTATTCCAAGAATCTTAATATCAATATATTCATAACTATTTGAAACTATACATCTCTAGGAGTAAACGCGGTACTTGATCGCGTTTCTTTACACTCAATACTGAAGTCTGAATTAGTTCTGGAGGTGCAAAGTCCAAATTTAGGAGTTAAAAGAGACGTTTGTATTATTTTGTCTGCCAACTGCACTAATTATGAATCGGGATGTCAGGACTAATGTAAAAATAGAGAAAGTCTTGAAGTTTTAAGGATCACACAAGCTGTAAGTTGCGTTTCTTTACACTCTATACTGAATTAGTCCTGGAGCTGTAGTTCTAATTCTGGATGAAATACACGTTTCTGCGTGTCACTTTTGGCCTTTGTCTACTTCCGTTATGATTCGATACATGATGCGTTCTAATAGGAGAATTATTTTAAACTCAATAGAGGTGTTAAGTTGTTTACACTGAACATTAATTTTGCTATTAGAGTGTTGTTAAAGGTCAATTTTTTAAATGCTATTCGCAACATCAGGATAACGATTGTGACTTTAGACATTCTTTACACTCGGCAGTTGTGCAAAGTTTATACTGGAAGTTAACCTTAGTTATAGAACATTGCCGAAGGTTACATTATTTTGAAAATGTTACCCGGAACATTAGAACTTTCAGTAACATCAGGATTACATAATTGACTGCAATTTTCTTTAAACTTGGAAGTTGAGTAAAGTTTACACTGAAGTAAAATTTTAGATCAAGGAGATTGTACAATGTGAAATTTTTACCTCTTCTTTGTAACATCAGGATTATGATTCTAATTTGAGATTTTTTCACCTTTACAAAGGCATTTTGGAGCAGGAGTGTCCGCAGTTTCTCCACTTATTTTGGCCTTTGCACGAAACCACATAAAATTAATAGAATGGTCCATGGACTACTCGAACGAAGACTTGAATCGATCGAAAAATTATTAATTAGATTACTTGAGCGTGTTCAGAGCGAGCTCGAACGCATTCTGCAAAGATGGTTCGCCAGAGCACTGAATTTCACCCAAATTCTTCAACACTTCCCTGTGTTTGCGAACATCGCCTTAATAATGAATAAATTCTAATAAGACAGCAAGATTTTGTCAGACTAAGATACATAAGAAGTAAGTTTCATATTGAAGCAGTATACTAACCCCATAGCTTTTTTGTCATTTTTTTAGCCGGACCTAACCTAATAAAAATCGGCTAAGTACATAAACCAGTGCAACCGTGCAGCAAATGGCACAGACATGCAGTCAGTATTGTACGAGTACTAAGTAATGACGTGGCACTTGCAGAATGCAGCTCCCACAAATAGGGATAAAGTTCGAATCCATCTTACTGCATTAAACACGCAGACATCTGCAGCTGTCGGAACTCGAACATTGATGCTAAATTTCGGCTGCAAATTTTAGATTTAGTTACCAAACGTGGACAAGGTAGAGGTGGCTAGAGAGGGTGAAATTCAAAAAAGGGCACTTAGTAAGCAGATGATAAAATGCCTTTTAACCAGCCTGATAGAGGCCATTATAGTTCTACTACTGTAGAGTTACAGCATAACCTTTCAATTGTGTAGCTTAGTTTTTAATGCTTCTTTCTCCAGTCGCTAAAAATTTCAGCAGTCTACATGTATTGGTTACTGTAATATAAGCGATCATTATCATTTTGGCAAAAATTTTAAAAAGTTTCGCGTCAAATTTTGAACCATGTAGCTTCAAGAGAAAAGCCCCCGATTACGGATAATTCTTCTCCATCTTATAAAATTCAACCAAACAAGCAAGCAAACAAATATTGGAATAAACTCTAGTGAATTTAAAATCGCATTTTAAGTTTAAGCTACAGTATACCTGTCTTCAGTGCGGTACCATTTTTTGACACACCCTGTATATTTATCTTTTTATCGACTTAAACGGAACGCACATGAATTTACTTCAAAAATGTATTTTTTTCCAAAAATGCCCATTTCATACAATCTGTTAAGTAGTGATAAAACGGATCCTTAATTACAATTTATTCGGATCCGGGTAGTAAAATTTTAAACCTCTGGATCCAGATCCAATATACATAATTCATCCTTATTGCCTTGATCTACTAATCCATTGTTGAATTCATGTTATTTACTACGGTAAATATCATGTTCTATTGGCGCCTCCTGAGCATGTGTTTTTTTGTATAAGGTCCATTTTTAAATGTAAAAAGACGGTTGCCAAGTCTTAACACATGCAAATGTTATGCAGAAAACCTACTTTATTGTAGTGAAATAAGGCTTGTTGTATGACAAAGCAAGGTTTTTTACCTTTGTTAGTTTGGTTCGGAAGCCTTGGAATAGAAAAATTCATGGATAGAAAAATTTTAAGTTTGCTATTTACAGGTAGAATTTGCAGCCATTTTATTAGTAAGCAGAAAACGTCGGAAATGGTACACAGGTTTACAGTTTTATCCTCCCAAAAATCTGCATATGCACAAAGAACAGGGTGGCCACTGCTTTCCCAAAATAAAATTCCCGGGTATTCCCGGGTGATCTATGGACAATTTCCCAGTTTTAAATCATGCTTTAAATGCACACTATATACGCAGAAGTGTCATGATAAGAACATGAAAAAGGATAAGGCACAAGCAACTTTTAATCAAACAAATGCAAATACTACACGAAACGTTTTAGAACAATCATAATTTCTTTTTCAATTATGCTAACGAGTTGTCGATAGCAGTTTTCACAGTCTATAATATAGTACAGTAGCGATTTTACTGTGGTAAAAAAGGGTTTTCGATCTTTGGTAGTGTATTTCAGCTGATTTCTGGGTTTTTCAAGCCAAAAATTACTAAAAATTGTCTCAAAACGGCGCGAAGCGCCGAAAAATTTGACGTTTTTCCATTCTAAATGCAAATTCTGCCATTTTAAAGATATATAGGACCAGAGGCGGATCTAGGATTTTTCCTAAGGGGGAGGAGGGGGCGGTATCCCAACTTTTCCAAAAACAGTCAAAAATTGGTCCAAAAATTTGCCCTTAACGCGCAAAATAGTCTTTTCGGTGTTTTACATTGTATACTTTTACATAAAATAACTTAACGCAATATTTTTTCTAGAATTTTATAATGTTGGACAATTTTGTGCGAAAAAATACATTAAATTTCTTTGACTTTGACAAAAATCTGGCGCGAAGCGCCGAAAAATTTGTGAAATTAAGGCGGATAGACGTTTGGAAGCATGCTTTACTGCTTGATTCCCTTTATTTATAGCATTTGATGCGAAACATCGAAATTTTTAATTGGAAATAGAAGAAAACTATGCAAAAACAGCTGTTAAAATTGTTTTAGAATCTACATGAACAGAAAATGGCCTCCAGGCTGTGTTTTGTTCTACAAGGTCCGTTTGTACATATACAAAGATGGTCCCTAAGTCTTTGTACATTTTGTACACACAAAATTCTGGGTACTATGATAAAGTACAGTAGCGACTTTAGTGTGGTAAAACGACTTGTTCCACCTTCGGTAGTGTATTTTGGCTAATTCCTGGTTTTATGAGGGCAAAAATCACTAGGAATCGTCTTAAAATGGCGCCAAGCGCCGAAAAATTTGACATTTTTCCTTTTGAAATGCAATCTCTGCTATTATAAAGATATATAGAACACACAATTACCCATTTCGGCCCTAAGCGCCGAAATTTTATGCAAATTTCAGACCCTTTTTGCAATTTAAGTCTTCCCAAAAATCTTTGTATATACATGTACAAAGACAGTCCCAAAAGTCTTTGTAGCAGTGATCGTACGGGGTCAGATTTTCACCCCCGATTGGGGTCAGGGTCGGGGATGAAAAACCCCGGTTTTCGGGGTCGGGGTTGAAGATTAACAATTAACATTGCATGATTACATACAAATTTGAAAAGGATAAAAACGATACCTTCACTTGTTTGTAGAGCATACTAATAAAGCTGGTTGTGTTCAACATTTTATTTTCATTCCAAGTTCAAGCATGGTTTTAGCAATTTAGCATTACTTTCAATTTTAATCACTAATCGCTCTCGCTTTTTCGTATTCTTCGACAGTTTTTTTATAACGGTTTTCTATGGCGCACTGATTGTAGAGGAGCCAATGGCGCGAAGCGCCGAAAATTTTCGAAATTTTTACCGTTTTTATGTAGAATTTACGCCTTTTTATTGACAAACAGTTCGGAAATCATAAGTGGCGCAAAGCATCAAGAAATTCAGTCATATTTTACCGCCCTAAGACAATAATCGGCGGTGCTAAGCGCAGGAAAATTTTGACGGTTCTACTCTTTAAACTCAATTTATACCGCTCAAATCATACAGAACAGATAAACTAATTGCGGCGCGAGGCGCCGAAAATTTTTAAAAATTCCTAATCCTTTTACCTTTTCTGTCTTCCTAAAAATCTCTTTCAACATGTAGAACGAGATTGTACGGCTGGGGGTCTGGGGTGGCGCGCTCAAGCGCCACCAGCGAGGTCCAGAACAGAGCCCCCGAAAGTTTTGTAAAAAAGCACTCTAATTTTTAATTAGTAAAGTTAAAATTTTCGCAAATTGGCAAAATCTCGGTTCTCATAACGGTTTTCTATGGCGCACTGATTGTAGAAGAGCCAATGGCGCGAAGCGCGAAAATTTTCGAAATTTTTACCGTTTTCATGTAGAATTTACGCCTTTTCATTGACAAACAGTTCGGAAATCATAAGCACACCTGGGCAATGCCCCATATCGCCCTCAACCGGCAATGGGCCGGACCAATCCTGCAACGGGGCGAAGGGTCTCTGGGATGGGGGCTATGTTTTGTACATGGGCATAGATACATGCTGAAGGTCGATTGACAGTCTAAATATGACGACTTGAGAAGCAAATGAGCAAACTACTTATGCTACCTATGTACCAAGTAACCTTTTTCCAAGTGCATGACAACTCAAGATAACCCTTTTGAGAAGCAGTCTACCTTTTTTGAGGACCGACTAATCTATTTATTAGAGCACCAACCTTTTTTGGGAACCGACCAACCTTTTTGAGGGACCAGCCAACCTTTCTTGGGAACCAACCAACCTTTTAAGGAACCAGCCAACCTTTTTGGGAACCGACCAACCTTTTTAAGGGGACAGCCAACCTTTTTAAGGAACCAGCCAATTTTTTCTGTGAACCGACCAACCTTTTTAAGGGAGCAGGCAACCTTTTCAAGGGACCAGCCAACATTTCTTGGGAACCGACCAACTTTTATAAGGGAGCAGGCAACTTTTTTTGGAAACCATCCAACCTTTTCATGGGAGCAGACAACCTTTTTGGGAACCAACCAATCTTTTTTGGGAACCGACCAACCTTTTTCAGGAACCAGCCAACCTTTTCTGGGAACCGACCAACCTTTTTAAGGGAGCAGGCAACCTTTTTAAGGGACCAGCCAACCTTTCTTGGGAACCAACCAACCTTTATCAAGGAACCAGCCAACCTTTTTTGGAAACCAACCAACCTTTTCATGGAACCAGCCAACCTTTTTGGGAACCAACCCCTTTTTGGGAACCGACCACCTTTTTAAGGGAGCAGGCAACCTTTTTAAGGACCAGGCAACCTTTTTGGACGTCAACCTTTTTAAGGGACCAGTCAACCTTTCTTGGGAACCGACCAACCTTTATAAGGGAGCAGACAACCTTTTCTGGAAACCAGCCAACCGTTCCATGGAAGCATCCAACTTTTTTGGGAACCAACCAACCTTTTTAAGGGACCAGCCAACCTTTCTCTGGGACCAGCCAACCTTTTTTGGGAACCGACCAACCTTTTTCAGGAACCAGCCAACCTATTTTGGGAAGCCAACCAACCTTTTTAAGGAACCAGCCAATCGTTTTTAGGAGCCGACCAACCCTTTTAAGGGAGCAGGCAACCTTTTTGGGAACCTAAGCTACCTTTTCAAGGAATCAGCCAACCTTTTTTGGGAACCTATCAACCTTTTTCGGGAACCGGCCAACCTTTTTCAGGAACCAGCCAACCTATTTTGGGAGCCAACCAACCTTTTTAAGGAACCAGCCAATCGTTTTTGGGAACCGACCAACCTTTTTAAGGGAGCAGGCAACCTTTTTTGGGAACCAACCAGCCCTTTTTAAGGGACCAGCCAACCTTTCTTGGGAACCCAAAATGAGTAATTGCGTGTCCTATATATCTTTATAATAACAGAAATCGCATTTCGAAAAGAAAATGTCAGAATTTTTGGGCGCTTTGCGCCGTTTTAAGACGATTCTTAATGATTTTTGCCCTCATAAAACCAGGAATTAGCCAAAATACACTACCAGAGGTCGAACAACTGTTTTTACCACACGAAAGTAGCTACCGTACTATATCATAGTACCCAAAAATTTGTGTGGAAAAAAATGTACAAAGAGTTTTAGGGACCATCTTTGTGCCTGTACAAACGGACCTTGTACAAAAAATACTGCCTGGAATTTTCTGTTCATGTATATAGGTTTCAAAACAATTTTAACAGCAGAAACAGCTATTTTTGCATAGTTTTCTTCTATTTTCAATTAAGATTTTCGATGTTTTGCATCAAATGCTATAAATACAGGAAATCAAGCAATAAATCACGCTTCTAGATGTCTATCCGCCTCAATTTTACAAATTTTCTGGCGCTTCGCGCCAGATTTTTGTTAAAGTCAAAAAATTTAATGATTTTTTCGCACAAAATTGTCTAAAATTTTATTGCGTCAAAAGTGATTTTATGTAAAAGTATACAATGTAAAACACTGAAAAAACGCCATTTCGCGCGTTAAGGGAAAATTTTTGGACCTATTTTCGACTGTTTTTCGAAAAGTTGGGATACCGCCCCCTTAGGAAAATCCCAGATCCGCCACTGCAGTTGCCATATACTAATTTAATCTGACAACAGACGCTACTGCGCTTTCTGTATGAATTGAATGATAAGTAAACAAACATTAGAAAGCTAATTTTGTTTTCAATGAGCAGAAAACAATGCGGAGTTGTCAGAAAGCAAATTATTTTGTGCTGGAAACCTTTAAACAAATAGACGAGGAAAATGCATAACCATTTAGATTACAAGGAGATTGACTGTGGGGTGTTTAAATCGTGCAGTTGGGGCTAAATAAACAGTAAATATAATACTCAGCGTTAAGCGCCAAAAATTTCTTGGGATTTTTGCTGAAAAATACGTTAAAAAAGCATAAAAATTACTACACTTTTGCCCAAAACGGACTTTGTATCCGTGTGGTTTTAAAAACCGTGCTCCAACCAATTTTTCGTTTCCCGTTTGCTGGAGGCCAGGAATCGAAAAACAGCAGAAGCCAGAGCCAGAACCAGAGCTCCGGTCGATCCCTAATAAACATTGACAAAAATTTACGAATTCATCAGGGTCCAGTTTCGACCTTACGACTCACATGTTGAGAAATCAGCCGTGAAGTTAATTTAATCATAGATTTTTATGTCTGACTACGAAATTGAGCATATAATTTTGATTTATTTGCAATTATTCTGTTTCATTGAAAATTTCTTGCAAAGAAGTGCTGAAAATGCTTTTATTATTGCGTATACTAATTTTTTACGATATCCGAGCAGGCCCTTTTCCAAAACAGACCGCCTTCTCTCCAAAATGAAAATTTTTTTGAATTCACAAGTATCTCCCGAAAGAAAAAATGATAAATTCCTGAATTGCGTCTAAAACATCGCCAAAACAGGTTTTTGAGGTAATTTTGAGCAAGAAAACGCAAATATTTTAGGCGCTTCGCGCTGAATTTATTGTTTATAGTGTATACAGTTTTGGTCTTCTAAACCGCTCAAAATCACTCAAATTTGAGTTAGACATCGAGAGCATGTCAATTTTTCCGGCGCTTCGCGCAGGATTTGTTGTTCTGGTGTAGTTTTTATCTTCTAAATTGCTCAAAACCGATCAATTTTAAGATATGATATGAAAAACATGCAGTTTTTTCCGGCGCCTTGCGCCGGATTCATCGTTCATCTATAGCTTCTGTCTTCTATTCGATCAAAACTGCTCAAATTTGATTTATGACATGAATGACATAAATTTTATTCCGGCGCAATTTTTTGTTCATGTATAGTTTCTGTCTTCAAGCCCGCTCAAAACCACTCAAATTTGAGTTAGACATGAAGAAAATATAATTTTTTTAGCACTCTGCACCAGTGTTTTTGTTTTGTACAAGGTCCGTTTGTACATGTACTCGTACAAAGATGGTTCCTAAAAGTCTTTGTACATTTTGCACACACAAATTTTTGGGTACTATAATATGGTACAGTAGCGATTTTAGTGTGGCAAAAACAGAGTTATTCAACCTTTTGTAGTGTGTTTTAGCTCATTTCTGGGTTTCTGAGGGCAAAAATCACTAATAGTCGTCTCAAAACGGCGAAATTTGATATTTTTCCTTTCAAAATGCAATTTCTGCCATTATAAAGATGAACACACAATTACTCATTTTGGCGCGAAGCGCCGAAAATTTTCGCGAATTTTAGACCTATTTTGCAATTTTTGTCTTCCCAAAAATCTTTGTACGTGTACAAAGACGGTCCCCAAAAGTCTTTGTACACCGGGAAAAATCTTTACCGAATACAAAAAAAACCGTGCAGTCTGCACCGAATTATCCATTTCCTGTTTTGTTTTTCTTAGCAAAACACAAACATTAAATACAAGGTCAAAAGTTAAGAAATTGTTTGTCGATGGAATGGTAAGAAATCACTTGTACAGATAGTTTAAACGATAGAGATTTGTTTTGTATGAGAATAAAATGAAGTGAAAATTTTTTGAAATTTTTTAAACAGTTTTTCTTCGCCATTGTGTAGAGCTCGCCAAGATACGGGAAAAATGCCTTTATTTTAGCCCATCTCCAAATAATTCTCGAGATATCTGACTTCAAAAATTTCCGCCCCCCCCGAAATAAAATCCTGAATATGGACCAGTATCCGAGTATCCAAAAATTAGGCAACCTTTTTTGAAAAGTGACCAACCAACCTAAAAATTGGATGCCGCAACGGGGCGAAGCTCTGGCCATTGCCCAGGTATGATCATAAGTGGCGCAAAGCATCAAGAAATTCAGTCATATTTTACCGCCCTAAGACAATAATCGGCGGTGCTAAGCGCAGGAAAATTTTGACGGTTCTACTCTTTAAACTCAATTTATACCGCTTAAATCATACAGAACAGATAAACTAATTGCGGCGCGAGGCGCCGAAAATTTTTAAAAATTCCTAATCCTTTTACCTTTTCTGTCTTCCTAAAAATCTCTTTCAACATGTAGAACGAGATTGTACGGCTGGGGGTCTGGGGTGGCGCGCTCAAGCGCCACCAGCGAGGTCTAGAACAGAGCCCCGAAAATTTTGTAAAAAAGCACTCTAATTTTTAATTAGTAAAGTTAAAATTTTCGCAAATTGGCAAAATCTCGGTTCTGAATTAAGTCAAAAAAAAACTTAAAATTGATGAAGACCTACACTGCACAAAACTTCTGAGCTGAAATGCGTTTTTCGACCTCTGCTAAGTATGTATGTAGCGCAGCAACGGGTCGCATTTTGTTCTTACCATTTTCAGGCCCATTTGTGGCCTTCTTATTAACTAGTTCAGAAAACAGAAAATGCGCAAAAACACAAGAAAATTAGGCCTTTCCTTTCATTTAAAATAGAATTATGTGTCCTTGTAAAGAAAGGTTAAACAAAGCGGAGAATAAATAAATTGGTACGCAAACATTTTTGCACTTTTACTATTATGTTCAACAAGCATGTGCAGTTTCATTCAATGAACTAATAGTGCATTAAATCACTAAAGTGCTGCGAAGTGCTGGATTATTTTCAGATTCAAGCTCTTAAATTCATTGGATCTGTATAACAATAAATAATAATGACTCGGCGCGAAGCGCCGAAAAATTTGACGTTTGTGCCTTTTTAAACTCAATGTTCTGGACACATTGCGCCAGAAAAATCAACATAATTTCTGAAAAATTCCGGGGGCATGTGCCTCCATTCCCCCCGGCTACGCCTGTGATTCCGCAGTAATTTCGGCGCACTTCATAATGGAAAATATGCGAACATGTATGTACGTCTTAACAACATGGCGACTAGGCGTACTTTTTATGAAACATCACGAGTGTCGAGTTTAGCATATTAATTTTGCTGGTGAATGAATCGTCCTTGTTCCGAATTTATTTGCTATTTATACAATTCTTCTATGTACCAACAAATAAAATGCTATATTTCACCCCCGAAAAAAGGTTCGACCCCGACTCGAAAAATCATACCCCGGTAGGGGTCGGGGTCGTGGTTTAGGCCGGGGTTTTTCGGGGTCGGGGTCAGGGTCCCCGTACGATCACTGAGTACAAAAAACACTGTTGCACAAACGCCTTAAAAAACAGCCTCCAAAAACAGCTCAAACTAAATGTTTTGACGAAAATCCCGCGTTCTTCTCGAATGCCAAAAAATTCCCCGGGCTTTTCCCGGGTGAGTGGCCAGGCCACTCTGAAAGAAGGTCCCGAAAATACATTGTATGTACTTGTACACAGGGCCGTTTATAGGGGGGGGCGGAAGGCGACGCCCCCCCCTTGGCCAGAAAAAATTCTGAAAGGTAAGATAATGCACGATGGAAAATCGAGTGTATTTTCGGGGCTTCGCGCCGGATATGAAGTATTTTCCATCATTTTGGCCTAATCGCGACCAAAAATGACAATTTTTATGGCCCTTCAAGTGCGGAAAATTTCGAATCTGATGATCCTAATAGATACAGCATGTCGAGAAACTTCGAAAAACGCAGTTTTTGCGGGCCATCCCGACGAAATTTACCGATATACAGACTAATTTATGTTGGGTCCGCCACCCCATTGGCCGGATCCTGGATACGGGCCTGCTCGACAAGTGAAAAAATTTTTGCCAAGTACAAAAAGACCATGCTCCAAGGATAAGCGTATTTGGTAGAGAAACAACAAATCCGAATTTGCTGTACCATGTTGTGCATTAAAATGCTTTTCAGCAACAGTGACTTACTAGTCTCAGATAGCTTTTTAGTGTTCTAGAGTAGTACTAGCAAAGAAAAATGCTCCGACGAAACAAAAAAGACGTATATAGTTGAGATTATGGATTATTATGAATGTAAACAGAGGGGAATAGGAAAAAGCTACCTATGCACATGCCTAAAGTCGCAAAATCTGTGATAAATCAGACTTTCTCTAAGCAACGCCAAAAATCGAACTGCGGCCTGCAGAACGAAATAAAACTATTGTATAACATGGAAACCTGCCAAGCAAGTCACTTAGTGAGCAAAATTTTACCCGCACCGGTTTCCGGATCTTACGCTCTGACATGCGTGAGTAGTACTCAAGCACGTAGCTGGTCCACCTAATTTGGGGGGACCAACACCAATTTTGGGGGGTCTAAGCCAAAAATAGCACAAAATAACGTGTAAAAAGTCATATTTTCCGGTTTTTTTTTCTGAATTTTGGGGGGTCATTTGATTGACAATTTTCATATTGTTTTATTGATTTTAACCTTTTGTTTAATAAGAATAAGCTAGATTGGTATAAACATTAAACGTTGTCAAATATATGTCTCATTTTCTACAATCAACGATGGGATATTTTTTAAAAGCATGTTAAGAATTTGACTCTTAAGCCCTTAATCGATACTGGATGAGAATGTAGTGTTGCGAGTGTAAAGGCTATTCGTTTCCAAATTGGTGAAATTTATGACGCTATTATTGAAGTGTCTGAATGTACGAATGATCCACAATGCAAAGCTGATGCCATAGCTCTTGCAAAGGAAATTAAAAGCTTTAAATTTCTAGTGACTTTGTGCATATGGTACGATATTTTGGCGCAGTTTAACCTCGTTAGCAAAATGATGCACAGCCCCGATATAACTTGAATACGGCTTTAAAATTAATTGAAAATACAATTACATTTTTGAAGGAATTCAAGGAAATCGGCTTTCAGAGTTCTATGATTAACGCAAAAGAACTGGCGAATGAATTGGAAATGGATAGTGCGAAGCTATGCTTTCCTGCTGAAACATCTCTTCGACGAAAAACAGTTAAAAGACAGTTCTCTTATGAATCAAACGACGACCCCATTGATGACCCGGAAAGAAATTACAGAGTTAATTTTTTCAATGTTTTAATTGATCAGGCCCTAATGTCGAGTCAGGAACGTTTTCGTCAAATGCAGAAGTTTAGTGAAATTTTTGGATTTCTCTTCAACATACCAGCTTCAAAAACATGGAAAGATGATGAATTGCTTAAGTCATGCAAAGAGTTAGCTGCGTTTCTGGACGATCTTGATGGACCAGACAAGTACACAAAGCTGAAAGTTCTTGCTCGATCAAGTCCAAATGAATTAACTTCGCCACTAGCTACTCTTAGATATCTATCAAATGACTTCCAGGATGCTTTACCGAACCTTATGAGTGCTTCAGAATTTTACTTACAATACCTATTAAGTGGCCTCAGCAGAACGCTCCTTCTCGAAACTGAAATTAATAAAGACATGATTCGCGGTCAACTACATATGACTGATTCTCGTCTAGGTGCACTAGCGATTATTCCAATTAAAAATGATTTATCATCTTCATTAGATTTTTCGCAATTGATTGACCAGTTTGCCGCTAACAAAGCTAGGAAGTTATTTTGTAATAAAGCACATCATCATTCGCGAATTAAGTAAATTATCTGAGAAAAAACATGCAATACCTACCCATACCTGGGCAATGGCCAGAGCTTCGCCCCGTTGCGGCATCCAATTTTTAGGTTGGTTGGTCACTTTTCAAAAAAGGTTGCCTAATTTTTGGATACTCGGATACTGGTCCATATTCAGGATTTTATTTCGGGGGGGGAATTTTTGAAGTCAGATATCTCGAGAATTATTTGGAGATGGGCTAAAATAAAGGCATTTTTCCCGTATCTTGGCGAGCTCTACACAATGGCGAAGAAAAACTGTTTAAAAAATTTCAAAAAATTTTCACTTCATTTTATTCTCATACAAAACAAATCTCTATCGTTTAAACTATCTGTACAAGTGATTTCTTACCATTCCATCGACAAACAATTTCTTAACTTTTGACCTTGTATTTAATGTTTGTGTTTTGCTAAGAAAAACAAAACAGGAAATGGATAATTCGGTGCAGACTGCACGGTTTTTTTTGTATTCGGTAAAGATTTTTCCCGGTGTACAAAGACTTTTGGGGACCGTCTTTGTACACGTACAAAGATTTTTGGGAAGACAAAAATTGCAAAATAGGTCTAAAATTCGCGAAAATTTTCGGCACTTCGCGCCAAAATGAGTAATTGTGTGTTCATCTTTATAATGGCAGAAATTGCATTTTGAAAGGAAAAATATCAAATTTCGCCGTTTTGAGACGACTATTAGTGATTTTTGCCCTCAGAAACCCAGAAATGAGCTAAAACACACTACAAAAGGTTGAATAACTCTGTTTTTGCCACACTAAAATCGCTACTGTACCATATTATAGTACCCAAAAATTTGTGTGTGCAAAATGTACAAAGACTTTAAGGAACCATCTTTGTACGAGTATACATGTACAAACGGACCTTGTACAAAACAAAAACACTGGTGCAGAGTGCTAAAAAAATTTATTTTCTTCATGTCTAACTCAAATTTGAGTGGTTTTGAGCGGGCTTGAATGACAGAAACTATACATCAACAAAAAATTGCGCCGGAATAAAATTTATGTCATTTATGTCATAAATCAAATTTGAGCAGTTTTGATCGAATAGAAGACAGAAGCTATAGATGAACGATGAATCCGGCGCAAGGCGCCGAAAAAAACTGCATGTTTTCCATATCATGCCTTAAAATTGATCGGTTTTGAGCAATTTAGAAGATAAAAACTACACCAGAACAACAAATCCTGCGCGAAGCGCCGAAAAAATTGACATTCTCCCGATGTCTAACTCAAATTTGAGTGATTTTGAGCGGTTTAGAAGATCAAAACTGTATACACTATAAACAATAAATTCAGCGCGAAGCGCCTAAAATATTTTCGTTTTCTTGCTCAAAATTACCTCAAAAACCTGTTTTGGCTATGTTTTAGACGCTATTCAGGAATTTATCATTTTTTCTTTCGGGAGATACTTGTGAATTCGAAAAAATTTTCATTTTGGAGGGAAGGCGGTCTGTTTTGGAAAAGGGCTTGCTCGGATATCGTACAAAATTAGTATACGCAATAACAAAAGCCTTTTCAGCACTTATTTGCAAGAAATTTTCAATGAAACAGAATCAAAATTATATGCTCAATTTCATAGTCAGACATAAAAATCTATGATTTAATTAACTTCACGGCTGATTTCTCAACATGTGAGTCGTAAGGTCAAAAGTGGACTCTGATGAATTCGTAAATTTTTGTCAATGTTCATTAGGGATCGACCGGAGCTCTGGTTCTGCCTCTGGCTTCTGCTGTTTTTCGATTCCTGGCCTCCAGCAAACGGGAAACGAAAAATTGGTTGGAGCACGGTTTTTAAAACCACACGGATAGAAAGTCCGTTTTGGGCAAAAGTGTAGTAATTCTTATGCTTTTTCAACGTATTTTTCAGCAAAAATCCCAAGAAATTTTTGGCGCTTAACGTTGAGTATTATATTTACTGTTTATTTAGCCCCAACTGCACGATTTAAACACCCCACAGTCAATCTCCTTGTAATCTAAGTGGTTATGCATTTTCCTCGTCTATTTGTTTAAAGGTTTCCAGCAAGAAATAATTTGCTTTCTGACAACTCCGCATTGTTTTCTGCTCATTGAAAACAAAATTAGCTTTCTAATGTTTGTTTACTTATCATTCAATTCATACAGAAAGCGCATTAGCGTCTGTTGTCAGATTAAATTAGTATATGGCAACTGCAGTGGCGGATCTGGGATTTTCCTAAGGGGGCGGTATCCCAACTTTTCGAAAAACAGTCGAAAATAGGTCCAAAAATTTTCCCTTAACGCGCGAAATGGCGTTTTTTTCAGTGTTTTACATTGTATTACTTATACATAAAATCACTTTTGACGCAATAAAATTTTAGACAATTTTGTGCGAAAAAATCATTACATTTTTTGACTTTAACAAAAATCTGGCGCGAAGCGCCAGAAAAATTTGTAAAATTGAGGCGGATAGACATCTAGAAGCGTGATTTATTGCTTGATTTCCCGTATTTATAGCATTTGATGCAAAACATCGACAATCTCAATTGAAAATAGAAGAAAACTATGCAAAAATAGCTGTTTCTGCTGTTAAAATTGTTTTGAAACCTATATACATGAACAGAAAATTCCAGGCAGTATTTTTGTACAAGGTCCGTTTGTACAGGCACAAAGATGGTCCCTAAAACTCTTTGTACATTTTTTTCCACACAAATTTTTGGGTACTATGATATAGTACGGTAGCTACTTTCGTGTGGTAAAAACAGTTGTTCGACCTCTGGTAGTGTATTTTGGCTAATTCCTGGTTTTATGAGGGCAAAAATCATTAAGAATCGTCTTAAAACGGCGCAAAGCGCCCAAAAATTCTGACATTTTTCTTTTCGAAATGCGATTTCTGTTATGATAAAGATATATAGGACAAGCAATTACTCATTTTGGGTTCCCAAGAAAGGTTGGCTGGTCCCTTAAAAAGGCTGGTTGGTTCCCAAAAAAGGTTGCCTGCTCCCTTAAAAAGGTTGGTCGGTTCCCAAAAACGATTGGCTGGTTCCTTAAAAAGGTTGGTTGGCTCCCAAAATAGGTTGGCTGGTTCCTGAAAAAGGTTGGTCGGTTCCCGAAAAAGGTTGATAGATTCCCAAAAAAGGTTGTCTGATTCCTTAAAAAGGTTGGTCGGTTCCCAAAAACGATCGGCTGGTTCCTTAAAAAGGTTGGTTGGCTCCCAAAATAGGTTGGCTGGTTCCTGACAAAGGTTGGTCGGTTCCCAAAAAAGGTTGGCTGGTCCCAAAAAAAGTTGGCTGCTTCCATGAAAAGGTTGGCTGGTTTCCAAAAAGGTTGCCTGCTCCCTTATAAAGGTTGGTCGGTTCCCAAAAAAGGTTGCCTGCTCCCTTAAAAAGGTTGGTCGGTTCTCAAAGAAGGTTGGCTGGTTCCTCAAACAGATTGGTCGGTTCCCAAAAAAGATTGGCTGGTCCCTTAAAAAAGTTGGTTGGTTACCAAAAAAAGTTGGCTGGTTCCATGAAAAGGTTGGCTGGTTTCCAAAAAGGTTGCCTGCTCACTTATTAAGGTCGGTCGGTTCCAAGGAAAGGTTGGCTGGTCCCTTGAAAAGGTTGGTCGGTTCCCAAAAAAGTTGGCTGGTTCCATGAAAAGGTTGGGTGGTTCCCCAAAAAACATGGCTGTTCCTTATGGTTGATTGGTTCCCGAAAAAGGTTGCCTGTTCCCTAAGACAGGTTGGTCGGTCCCCAAAAAGCTTACATGCTCCCTCAGAAAGGTTGGTCGGTTCCCAAAAAAGGTTGCCTGCTCCCTTAAAAAGGTTGGTCCGTTCTTAAAGAAGGTTGGCTGCTCCCTTAAAAAAGGTTGGTTGGTTCCCAAAAAAGTTGGCTGTTCCTTTTAAAGGTTAGTTGGTTCCCAAAAAAGGTTGGCTGGTTCCATGAAAAGCTCGGGCGGTTCCCAAAAAACCTTGGCTACTCCCTTAAATGGTTGGTTGTTTCCCGAAAAAGTTGCCTGCTCCCTAAGACAGGCTGGCCGGTCCCCAAAAAAGGTTGCATGCTCCCTTCAAAAGGTTGGTCGGTTCCCAAAAAGGTTGGCTGCTCCCTCAAAAAATTGAGTGGTTCCCCAAAAAAATTGGTCGGTTTCCAAAAAAGCTGGCTGCTCCCATTAAAACGTTGGTCGGTTCGCAAAAAAGGTTGTCTGCTGCTTAAAAAGGTTGGTCGGTTCCCCAAAAAAGGTTGGTGCTCTAATAAATAGATTAGTCGGTCCTCAAAAAAGGTGGACTGCTTCTCAAAAATGGTTATCTTGAGTTGTCATGCACTTGGAAAAAGGTTGATACATAGGTAGCATAAGTAGTTTGCTCATTTGCTTCTCAAGTCGTCATATTTAGACTGTCAATCGACCTTCAGCATGTTCGTATGCCCATGTACAAAACATAGCCCCATCCCAGAGAATCTTCGCCCCGTTGCAGGATTGGTCCGGCCCATTGCCGGTTGAGGGCAATATGGGGCATTGCCCAGGTGTGTACCTACCTACTCAAAATAACGTGACTCAATATTTTGTTAGTAAATTTACAGTAGGATGCTATGTGCCATCATATAGGTACATTTGTAAAGGAGATACATAAATGATAATTATGATGCATATAATACCAGTTTTAAAAATTATGGGGCTGCCAAAATAAGTTTCGCCCAGGGCCGTTGAACCCCTAAGCACGACCCTGATCTCCGTATTGATTTTATTTGAACGCGGTCAAGTTCTACGTGTAGCTTCTAAAGCTAGCTTAATTCCATCTATTAATTTGGGAGCGCGACCTATAACTACAGAAGAGGGTAGTCCAAAAACCGCCAAAAACGTGTTTGTTCAATCCCAGTTATTAACACTTAGTGTACTGTGGCTAAAGAACCAGTGCGAATTTCGAAAAACAAAAAAAACGAATCTCGAGGAGTAGATGCTCTACATTATAAACCTATTAAATTATTTCAATAGTTGGAAATGAACCGGCCATTGTAAAAAACTAAGTACAGATTCGTGACCATGGGCAACATTTAAAAAAATTGCTCATCCGCAAGCAATAGCCAGATATTTGAGTTTTTGGTGTAAACTTTACACTCTAATTACAAGCTGGGCATTAAGTGTAAAGAAAAACAAAAAACACCCGCGGCTAGTTTTTTTGTCATATATCTTTTAAAAAACCACACCTTCTAAATGTGTCCTATTATAGCTGTAAGGGGACTCATGTGTTGGGGGTGCTCAAGTATAATACAGGTATGCGCTTACGCGGTACCTAAACTATCACTCAAAGCGCAATCTTCTGTTTGGGGAGGGAAACAGTTTAAAATTTTTTCCCATAAAGTATACAACACCAAAAATGAAGTACCTTCATATAAGATGAATGTCTTAATTTATGTCTTACTCTTTGTGGAAGACTAAAACATTTTCTCGTGAGAGGCTATAAATTCGTAACTGTCAAATTTCCAAATAAAATTGAAATGTAGATATGTATTCGTTTTATACAATGCTTAAAGAGTCGTCTCCGTATCCGGGTAGTGAAATGTCAAAGTTCCGGATCCGGATCCTGAAAACATCCGGATAACACCGGATCCGGATCCGAATCCGGGTACCTGTTTCATCACAGGTGTTGTGCAGAAATGTAGCTGACCTCTTGAATTTTGGGGGATTAAAATTTTGAAGTCAGTTATATCAACAAATACTCGTAGAAAGGCATAAATGTTGGTGTTTTTCACCTTTTCTCAATTAGCTCTACATCTGGAGAAAGAAAATTTTTCAAGAAAAAACTCAGAAAATTTCGCTTTATTTCAATCATATTTATAAAATATGTTGTAAATACGGTCACGCAAAAAGATCTCTAAATACAGTCGAAATCGGATAATGCAAACCCCTTTCTGAGTGTGTGCACTGAGCATGTGAATTTACACTCTGATTTATATGAAATGGCCTTATCAGCAGGTGTGCATTATCCGGAAAATCCATTATCAATTTGCATTATCCGACTTTGACTGTATTTGGCCCAACTGAAAAATTGTTTGACTCGTTTTGTACTCAATTTACATTGCGGAAAAAAGAAATGGTTACCTATGAAAAATGAATCATTCTGCGCAGCGCGTCCAGAGAAGTTTGATATTTTCGTCATGTCTCTTACTCAAACTTGGGCTGTCCGATGAAAACGTTATACAAAAAGAATGGATATGGCGCTAAGCGCCCAAAAATTTTTGGCTTATTAGTTAAAAAATGTGCTAGAATCTATTTTGGCAGTCTTTCAAATGCGCTTCAAGCATTTTTCCTTTGGGAAGCACTCGCAAAAATATTCGTATTTCCAAACCTTGGGGGAGGCGGGTACTAGTCCCAGTGGCGGATCTAGGATTTTTCTAGGAAGGCGGTATCTCAATTTTTCCAAAACAGTCAAAAATAGGTCCAAAAATTTGCCCTTAACGCGTGAAATAGCGTTTTTTCGGTGTTTTACATTTAGGGCTCCCACATACTTTATGCCAGAAAAAAGGACATTTTTCGCAAAAAGTCCGAATTGACAAATGTTTACTGAAATCATACACAACTAAGTTAATACAAGACCAATACAATGAGATCAATGAACATTATTATTCTAGATTAAATTTGTCTAAGTAAGTTATCGTCCTGAATGCAGCATGAAAAGTTTAACACCCTACTTTTTATGGCAAAATTAGCAGTTCAGAATAATGCAAAATTACGGGGTAATAAAATAAGTACAGTAAATAAAACTATATTGACCTAAAAGAAAAAAAGTTAGTCTATAAAACGTCCATCATATAACTGCAATGCTCATAATAACGGTACAACATTAATTTAAAACAAAATCCTTCGCAAATGGCCAGTCACCCGACACAACGGTAATTGTGTAGAGATTTTTTCAGGCTAAGTAGCGAGAAAAGGACAAAAAAGGACAGGTTTTAAAAAAGGACGCTGATGCAAATAAAAGGACTGTCCTCTTAAAAAAAGGACATATGGGAGCCCTATTTACATTGCATACTTTTACATAAAATCAGTTTTGACCCAATTTTTCCTTGAAATTTTAAAATTTTAGGCAATTTTTTGCGAAAAATCATTAAATTTCTGTGACTTTAACACAAATCTGGCGCGAAGTTGATTTCCTGTACATCGAAATTTTTAATTGAAAATATAAGAAAAACTATGCAAGTTTCTGATGTTAAAATTATTTTGAAACCTACATGAACAGAAATTGGCTTCCAGACAGTGTGGTTTTGTACAAGGTCCGTTTGTACATGCACAAAGGTCCCTAGAAGTCTTTGTACATTTTGTACACACAAATTTTTGGGTACTATGATATAGTACGGTAGCGACTTTAGTGTGGTAAAAAGAGAGTTGTTCGACCTTTAGCAGTGTATTTTAGCTAATTCCTAGGTTTATGAGGGCAAAAATCATTAAGAATTCTTCTTGCGCCGAAAAATTTGCCCTTTGAAAAAGCGATTTCTGCTATTATAAAGATATATAGGAGACACAATTACTCATTTCAGAGCGAAGCGCCGGAAATTTTTGCGAATTCTAAACGTTTTTTGCAATTTTTGTCTTTTCAAAAATCTTTGTTCATGTAAAAAAAGACGGTCTCGAAAAGTCTTTGTATATACGGAAAAATCTTTACCGAATACAAAAAGACCATGCTTTCCAGGTCGCCAAGAAACTAAATAGATGTCATTAATATGTATCATCCAGCGCGTAGCGCCGGAAAAATTTGAGAAATTATGGTCACTGACGGCCAAAAATCATTGCTAATTGAATATCCATTCTTTATCTCGCCAAATATTTTTGACCAATTAGGGGCGGCCGCCCCCTCCGCCCCCTTAAATCCGCCCCTGCTAGTTCCCCCTATCCTCCACAGCTATGTGCCTGGCGTTAAGTGAATAATTCGTTATTACGTGACAAACAAATGACAAAATGTGTAAACTATAGAAAAATTAATATCCATGCGGTAAAGTGACCAGGTTGACTGAACTTTCGCATAACTGAGAGGAAGGGCAAACCCCCTCCCCCTCTAACCTTTTCCTACGCCCTTGTGCGCTAGTCGCTCATTTTGCGCTTTATCCGAGTTTTCGTTTTTACGCACGAATTATGTGTTCTGGGATCATATCATATATCATATCATATAGATCATATCATATATCATATCATATCATATAGCGTAAGAGAACGTGAGCGAAAATTTTTCTCGGCTGAATTTTACAATCATACCATTCTACGGTACGAGCCAAAAGTGATAAAATTAGTTACCGGATAATTCTGATAATTTTTCAGCTTTTTTGTCCCTTGTAACGATAATTCCGATTTGACTAATTGGGTTTTGGTCAAAGAATTCTTCTACGAATGAGTCCAACGCCTAAATAAATTGAAAGTTGGTACCTATCAAGATTGAGTGGCAAACAAGTTCTAAGCAGCTCGACTAACACGTAGTGCGACTGATTGCCTTGATGGCAGAAGATCCTTTTCGTTCATTGCCTGCGACGAGTCGATCACCAAATACACGTGACGCATCTGTAAAACTCAAGAAAGTAGAAATTGTTACAGGCGTGCATAAAAGTTTACTGTACGCGAGCGCACACAAGCTTAGCCAATGGACTGAAATTGAATCGAATTCAAAAACCCAAACCAGACGAAGCTTAGAGACAACAGCCAACATCCTTTATGTAATCCCGCTAGCGAAGTCATTGCATCCCATAGAGAGCGAAAGTCTTAATTTGGTATCTTATTACTAAAACATTATTGTCTTACTAACCAGAGAATTAGTTTTTTAGCTTCTCTATCGCAGGCCTGATTTTGACGGGGACCGAATCTTAACAACCAGGCACGTAGCTGGCCGTCCTATTTTTGGGGGGACCAACACCAATTTTTGGGGAGAACTAAGCCCAAAAAGCCAGAAAAAGCACAAAATAACATTTAAAAAGTCATATTTTTCCGATTTTTCTGAATTTTCGGGCGGGGAGGCGAACCCCCCCATTCCCCCAGAGATACGTGCCTGTCAACAACTGCTCGAGAATAAGCAAAAATGATGGAAAAATTAAAAAAATTAACCTAATTTCAACCAACTCAAAACTATGATACAATAATCTCACACAGACTTTTTCAGCATTCTATCCAAGCTTAGCGTTGCTAAAAACTCTTAACTCGCTTTATACCAAGCAATACGGACAAAAGAATTATTATGCGTCAAGCGTTACAAAATTACAACATACAATGTCTTTTCACACTTGGGCTGTTTGGAAGATTAAAGCTATACAAAGACATTAAATATGGCGCGGCGAACTGTCCAAAATTTTTGGGCTTATTGAGTCTGAAGTGTGCTGAAATATATTCCGGCGGATTTCCCAATGCGCTTCGAGAGTTTTCAATTTTTCCAACGAGGGACCTTGATAAAAAATACTCGTACTTCTAAAATTAGGGTCGAGCGGGGGCTGATCGATCCCTCATCCTCCCTACCACAGCCACACGTCTAATTCAATAAACTTACTCTCAGCTGCCAGCATTTTGTAAAAAGAACAACCGCAATAAAATAAAAATATGATAAGAATAAAAGCAACGATGAAAGCCGTAATCGAACTAATAACAGCAATCGATGCAGTATGATCATGGGGTGAGGTTTGGGAGTTTTAATTTTCACTCATATCCGCAAAATCAAATTCAACACCTCCGCCCCGAAATCGCGATTTCCCAAGTTAATGGTAAAACACGTCCTCGCCTAAGCGTTCTTTGGTATATTTTGCTCCTTCTGATGTTTTTACGGTCTGAAAAATGCAACATCATCAACGCCAAAAAATGAAGTTTTTGACACGTATCATTCGTGCATATTGCGGGAGAGGCTGAGGGGAGTATTTATTACCCAACTTAAGGGTCGACCAGACTTGTACTCTCCGGCAATTTCGAGTTGACGGTACCGTTTTCTTGCATCATTTTTGAAGACAAAAATAGTGATAGAATAATGTCAGACTTTTGGGCGCATTTTGAGTTAAAACTACATAAAAGTACTAATCAAAACTTTCTGATGTTTTTACT
Organism: Mermis nigrescens; assembly: GCA_036768485.1. Classification (NCBI taxonomy): domain Eukaryota; kingdom Metazoa; phylum Nematoda; class Enoplea; order Mermithida; family Mermithidae; genus Mermis; species Mermis nigrescens. The sequence goes on along the minus strand of JAVLUZ010000848.1, from coordinate 58,096 downwards.
GCTTTTGACCTTAAAAATCTGCTTTTGACCTCGAAAACGATACAAAAAACGTTTCATCAGCTCAAAGTCGCCGGATAGTACTTGTCCGGCTGACCCTTCAGCGAGGGTAATACCCCTTATTCCGACACGCGCACGTATACCTGGGCAATGGAGCCTGCTTAAGCGGACACCGGAACCCCTTTCGTTAAGCTCGGTTGGTTGGTCAATAAAGCGGTTGTTTGTGAAGTTGACATAAGGACAGACCCGTACCCAAGACTTTATTTAGGGGGAGCCAAAAATATAGTGTTCTGGTGTCTCGAGAACCATAAGAAAATAGATGAAGATAAAGACAATTTTGAGAGTATCTCAGATCTCTACATGTCCAGGTCAAATCTGAACGGTTTTTTGCAGGCCAGAAGTCAAAAAATTTAGATAAGCGATAAATCCGGCGAGAAACGCTGGAAAAAATTTCATGAATTCGATGCCATAACTCAAATTAGAGCAATAAATAAGCTAAATAAGTAAAACTAACCTAAACAATAAACACGGCACTCGGCGCCGACAAAAAATTGATATGCTATGTCTAACTGAAATTTGAGCGATTTTAAGCGCTTCGGTAAACAAAACTATACGCAAGCAGTAAATGTGGCGGAGCGCCGGAAAATTTTGCCTTCACTGGCTCAAAAGTACGCGGGAAACAAGCTTATTTTTCGCGTTTCGGCCGCGCGACCTCCTTGTGGAGGAAACAAAAACAATTCTTAAATTCCGGGATGATTATGATCTCATAATCCTTTTAGAAAATTCTCTAGCGAATCCTGAAAGCAATGATCGAATATTGCATAGAATACGAATATTGAAGATTTCTCCCATATCGTCTTGTTATTACGTTTTGTTTACCTTGAGCTTCAAAGAAAAATAGTATTTTTTGTCGGGCGCATACAAAGCAAGAAATATGAAAAAATTTATAATCAGCGTATTCCTGATTATCCAGCAATTCGAAATTATGATTTCTTCAAAAGACACGAATAATTTTCAAATTAATTGAAAAGCAAGAAAGTTACTAAAATATGCTGTAAAATTCAGACATTTTCGTAATTTTAGACATAAATTCGGCGTCACAGCCGTGCAAAACAGTATAAACCCACAGAAACAGCCGCATCTCCAAGATTTTATTCTAAGAGAATCGCCCAAATTTTACCAACTTATATAATGCTCGTAGAATTGATTTTACATGATAAAACATTCTTCAAAGTTACTAGCTATTTTTAGATTTCTCCCTTATCGTCTTGTTATTACGTTTTTCGGAGGCGATAAAATATTATTTTGGCATATTCACTCTCAATTTTGTAGTTTTTTAGGGGGACACAAACAAACAATATAAAAACATAGTATATCCAGCGTAAAGCGCCAGAAATTTTTGATATTTTCATTCAAGGCTCAATTTTACTGTTTCCAAAAGGAAAGCGGGAAATAAATCGGAGGAAATTACGATATTTTTATCCTTTTAAGCTCAATTTTCAATCTTTCTGAAGATGAGCATTACATGAAGTGTATCTAGCGCGAAGCAACGGCGAATTTTGACGTTTTTGTCTTTTTATATATCATCTCAATTTCGCATCGCACCTTTTCGAAGATAAGACCCACAAAAAATTTTGTGTCTAAAGATGTTATCTCAAAATAGCTCTCTAGTTAGATTAAAGTGATGGCGCGTAGCGCTGAAAAATAAGTATTTTGATGCTATAAAGGAATGTAAAAACTAATACTAATGAAAATGGGGGATTCCCTCTCGATACGGACCTGAGCACGAGTGCCAGACACCGAAAGTTTTGCTCATTTAATAGTGTTTGATTCAATTTTGGCATTTCACAATCAGAGAAATGCAAAATGTTATTATGTCGACGCCAAGAGCCGAAATCAGAATTTCTATTCAGCAATCAATTACGCATATGCAATATGACGTTTCATGGAACATTTTGAAAGAATAAAGCATCCGCCATGCTTTAAGACTAAATTTATTTTCAGTGTAAACTTTACATAAGTACTACGTGTAAAGAAAACATACAGCCAGATTCGTAATCCTGACCGTAAGAAACATATTTTGAAAATAATTCAAGTTTTGCAAAGCTCTGAAAGTAAAATAAGTTTGTAGTTTTACACATCTACTATGTGTAGAGACAACTATAGTCTGTTTCACATAACATCGGTCATTAATATTAAAACTATCTCCGACAATGAGCTGACAGACTGCGAATAAAGCATTGAAGTGATATATAATTACCGCGACCCTCGGCTTATTGTCGATGAGAATTCTTGAAGTTTATGCACGAAGTTGTGTGAAACAGACTATAACAGTCAGATTCGTAATTCTGACGTTACGTAGAACATTTTGAAAAAAACTTAAGTTTCCGCAAGGCTCTAGAACTGAAGTTAACTCGCAGTGTAAAGTTAACACAACCACGGAGTGTAAAGAATCTTTCAGTCGGATTCGTAATTCCGACATTACTCCGATCCTACGATCAACATTTAGGAAAAATTAAGTCCCCACGATTGCCTGAAGACAAATAAATATTAAACGTAAATCCTTTTGCACCACTCTTTAGTGTAAACAAACGCGCCCAATTGGCGTAGCACGTTTGATTCCTGAAACATTTTTACACTTGAGATCGTGTCCAGACTCATAACTGGAGAAGTAAGCAGAAGAAACAAGACAGAAACACGCTTAACAAAGCCAAACTCTGACGTTACACCTCCCAAAAAAGCTAAATATGGATGTAAATAAACGCTATTTGCTGTGACGTGCCCGGTGCACCCCTTGGTAAATTTTTTATTCTCATACTATTCCACCTATTCTGACTTCTAAACGGAGAAAGAGGCGAACAAGAAGACGGACAAAAACATATTTTCCACAATCCACCACATTGTAAACTTTGAAAGTCTGAATCTAGCTCCCCATGAAGTGTGAAGAAATTCAGTTTGTGCTAGTTTGAAGCCTTTGAACCGTAGTACGTTTGTACATACAAAACTTCTCTTCCAGAAAATATTTGAGATATTTACTATGCAAAATCGGGAAAACGTGTTTTTTCGCCCATTTTACACCCCCGATTTCGAACTTTACACTCCTATTAATAAGTCAATATTGCGTTTCTTTAAACGCGGTTTGCTGCAACGTATAGCACTCAAAAGCTGCTTTTCTACATGTTATTGATGTTGCTTTACTTAAAAGAAATAAATTTAAGGCAAAAGCTTACAATGCCTAGCTTGACATTGCTCTTGCGTTCGAGCATGTGCTTCCTTTTAGCAGCGTGAACGTAATTAGCGACCGAAGCCTCGAAGCTCCCCTCTTCATCTTCATTCAAAGTTTCCCTGCAACGATTGTTACGCAATGATTGAAAAACGCTTCACAGACTATATTTCTACATTGCTGCAGAAGCATTTTAATTTGGAACCACGACAGGAGGAGAAAAACAAATTCAGTAAGCGAACGAGGAAGAAATATAGTGCTGTCCTGAAAAAAATCCAAGAGCATTTGCTGCCTAAATAATATCCACACATTTTCTCGGCTTGTAGAGCTGCTAGGAAAATAATTTTTTGCATGCATACTATCCAGGCCAAATACGATCATAAAAGCATACTGTGATAATTCAGGCCTAACTCGTTCTTCAGGAACAAAGTTTTGCAAACGCTTGAAAAAATGGTGATTTTGATCGGTTTTTTTGCGATGTTTGTGCTGTATAATAATCTTATGTACACGGTTGTCTGAATTTTTGTAATATTTTATGTTAGCATCCCTGCCAGGCTTTTCAGAAAAAAATATGAGACAATACCTTCAACTTGTGATATACAGTATACCTTCAAGAGGGCGAGCTAAAAAACCCCACATTCGACCTGAAAAACCCAACTCAAATTTGGTTTAAAATCGCTGGGAATATGCTTCGCAACCTTCTGCACCTTACTGTATTCAATTTTTTCACATCTACATAAATACTTGGGGTCTGGAAAACCCAGAGAGAATTTTTGTGTACCCAAAAAACCACTTTTTCCTTGAAAAAACCCACCTTATAAAAAAGGCGAAAAATCCAAAAATTGTTTTGTGCCTGCAACATTTCTTTGGGCGAATTCCAAACAATCCGGTGGCCGGAAATGCGGTTTTGATTCAGACACCAATTTAAGAAGAAATCCGCAGTACCTGGCAGCAGTTTTCCAAGATTTTTGATCGCTAAAATGATCTGTTTCGCGTGTTGGCAAATTTTTGAAATGTTATGATCATTAATAAACTTTTAAAAATGAAGTGACTGACAAATTCGTCTGCGTTAATGCGAGATTTGAATGCAAATTTCGAAAATCGGCATACTAAGCATCATTTCACTTATCATAACCGCCGAAAAATATTTGCAGAATGAAAAAACAGGCTGCCCTGACCTTGAAACATAACTTTGCAGCATAAAAATCAAAAATTGCGATTACAGAGTGAATTTCTAAAACGTGAATTTTTTAGGACACATGGGTTTTTTTAGGAAAATGTGGGTTCATTTAAAATTCTCATTTTTCCAATTTTTTTAACAACAGCAATAGATTAAGTTAAGATCACTATAGGGTCATAGAGATGAGATGTAGCCAGAATAAATGCATACTTGCAACCGAAATAATATTGCAAGCAAATAATATTGCAAGCTGCAGGAGCTACACATGAAAAAGGAAAAAGTGGGCTTTTTTAGAGGACAGCACTATATAGTGCTGCATTGCGCAGTGGTTTTTTGTTTATATAGTGCTGCATTTTTTGTTCCTGGGTTTCTGACGACAAAAAATACGAAATATATCCCAAAACGGCGCTTCCAATAAAGTTAATAGTTTTTCTTTTTAAAAGCAAGTTTTCATATTATAAAGACAGATAGAAAAGACAATTGCTCCTTCGGCGCTAGGCGCCGAATATTTTTGGGAATTCTGAATGTTTTTTATAGTTTCTGTGTTGCCAAAAATCATTGTACTTGTATAAAGACGGCCTATAGAAGTCATTGTATTTGGGGAAAACCTTTGCCGAATACAAAAAAGAGTGGCATTGCAACAAAAAATAGACAAAAGAACATTTATCAGGAATAAAACAAGCGGAAAATTTGTGAATTTGATAACTTTTTTATCCATAACGTCTCAAAATTCTTAAAATCAGCTTAATTCCTCTGAATTTCAAAGCTCCATAGTGTCAAGGGTGTAGCCTGGGGACTATAGGAGCGTGTACCCTCCGAAATTTCACCAATTTTCGTTTCCTTGCCATTGCAATTGTTATATGTCAAAAATTTAAATTAACAAAGGCCAAAACGTCAAGATTTTCCGGCGCTTCGCGCAGAACTAGTGCTGTTCCTCGTTAGAGAGTTTCAATCTAGACCTTGCGAACTTTATTCAACTGAAATATTTCAGCGCTTCACACCAATTTAGTGATTTAGTGCACTATTAGTTTATTGAATGAAATTCTAAATGCCTGTTGAACATCACAGTAAAGTGTAAAAATTATTTTATGCCGATTGGGCAATTTTCCATCCATTTCGTTTTCCTTTTCTCCTACAAGGACACGTAATTCTATTTCAATTGATAATAACAGCAATTTGATTGTTTTGCGCATATACTGCTTTCTGAACTACACACATTCTTATAAAAGGAGGGTATTAAACCCTGAACGGTCAGGCAGAAACCGTAGCGGATCCAGGATTTTATGACAGGAGCGGAATCCAAATTTTCCAAATAGTGACCTAAATTGTCTAAATTTTGTCCATTATACTTAAAGTAGCGTTTTTTGCTGTCTTTTCATAGAATAATTCGAGGTCCGAAAAAGTCAAAAATTTTCGAAATTTTCTGCGAAAAACACGGAAGATTAGTGCAAAAGTCGGCACAAAGCGCAAAAAATAATCAAGAAATCATTGCGAGCAGTGTTCTTTGTAGAAGGTCCGTTTGTACATGCACAAAGATGGTCACTAAAAGTCATTGTACATTTTGTACACACAAATTTTTGGGTACTATAATCTGGTACAGTAGCGATTTTAGTGTGGTAAAGAACAGAGCTGTTCGACCTTTCATAGTGTACTTTAGCCAATTTTTGGGTATCTGAGGGCAAAAATCATCAACAATTGACTCAAAACGGCGCGAAGCGCCGAAAAATTTGACATTTTCCCTTTCGAAATGCAATTTTTGACATTATAAAAATATATAGAACACTAGGGATGCAGCGGATACCCGCACCCGCACCCGCACCCGCTATTACCCGCTTCTTTTTTGGTACCCGCACCCGCACCCCCCGCTATTCCGAAATTTTGCTACCCGCACCCGCACCCGCTAAAAATATTATGATAAAACAGCGGGTGGCGGATAATAATAATTAGAATTTACGAAAAGACAAAACGATTCTGTGGCAGTGGCACGTTAATGAAAAAACCAAAATGTATAACAGTGTGTTCTAACGTACCAGTACAAATTGGAAAAGCGAACATCTACTTGTAATGAGTCATATTTTTAGGTACCCTCTGGACTGCAGATACATGTTCAAGCTCTCTTATGGTTAATTCCAATTATGCGAATTATGCTTTTTAAAAAGAGAAGGGTCTAGGTGCCAGTCTTTACATGCATCAGTTCAACCACTCTAGCGTGCGTAGAGATATTATGCAGCAATGTATTGTACATTGCTTTTTTAAGACGAAGTAGGACGTTTTGGCACTGCCGTTTTGGCGCCATACTCGTTGTAATATTATTAATTATTTACATTTAATTTATGATTAAAGTATAATACAGATTCTGAAAGCTCATTCAATTTTCTACGTGATGGTACAAATTACTTTTAGAATATCTTTGAATTTAATGAGATAATTAAACGCGTCTAAAAATACACTGGATTTTCTACAGTTTTTCAGTCGTACACAAATGAATACTCGTCGATTCTGAATATATAATTTACTTAAAAATTGCTTCAAAATTAATGTAGTTAGAATATTTTTTAAGTTGCTGGCGCGAAAACGTCGTAGACCCTTTTTAAGAAGAGAATGATAACAGCAAGTGTCTAAACATTGTATTCTGCAAAGTGCAAATATATTACTCATATTGGTCAATGGTTCAATCATTGGCAATTTACTTATCTTTAGTTCGCAAATTTAATTCATTGAGAGAGTAGTCTGCAAAGAAAAAGACAATCAGCTTGAAGATTAATATGAATTTTGCACACAGTAAATAACTGCATTAAGCGGACAAAAAATGGAGCATTTTTAGTCCTATTTATATTATGCTATATCTCACTGCTAAACCCGCCACCCGCCACCCGTACCCGCTATTTTTAAGGTGCGACACCCGCACCCGCACCCGCTAAAGCAAAATTTTGGTACCCGCACCCGCACCCGCTATTCCAAAAAATGTGCACCCGCTGCATCCCTATAGAACACACCATTAATTTTTGCAAATTTCAGACCTTTTTTTGAACTTTTTATCTTCGCAAAAATCTTTATACGTGTGCAAAGACGGCCCTCAAAAGCTTTTGTGCATCGGGGAAAATGTTTGTCGAACACAAAAAAGCCGTGACTACAAGAACGAAAAAAATCGTTGCGCTGAACTAAAACTACTCTTTTGACGCGAAAATAAGCTTTTTAGAGCGTGAAGAAAGTCATTAAATGTACCTAGTCATAAAATACAGGGTGGCGCACTTATCAATTCGGTACTGTTTTTCCATAGCAACAAAAATTTTTATTCAAATGATACGTATAAAACTTGAATAGGTTATAAACAAATGTAAAAGTTATATTTTGCAAAGTTTTATACTATAAAATTTTATATTTCGTGTAACATCCACTACACGTGATAAGATGACTAACTTAGCGACATTCAGGCACAACTTTTCGTCGAATCTCGACCGTACGTTCATTGAAAGTGCAAAATACATAATTCCTGAATGGTTAATGGATGTGCTGTGTATGCATGCTTAGGATTTCTTAAATCCCAGAGGAAAAAATGGAACTGCATTGAGTCAATAGAATGATGGGGCCAAGGTTGGATAAGTCGCAGATCATGCCTCCTAGTTATGCCAGTTTGACGACATGTAATTTTTTTCTTTGTAGTTTATCGAATCCAAAATGTACAAAATGCACTTTACGAACATTCAGGAATTGAAAAATCGCATTTGCTCACGGTTTTAGTGACGTTAAATTCATAGTACGCCGAAAAGTTTTGCCTGATCATCAACGAGCGTTGTGAAGTTTTAGAAAATGATTGACTACGACAAAAGTGTGCTACTCTCAAAGTATAAAACGTGCAGTTTTAAAACTTCGAATAATAAAACTTTGACGTTTTCCTTAAAGCCTGACATAATTTTATGTTGCCTGAACAAAACGTATTCTATCTATAGCGAAACGAAGTACGTAATAGATACGAGCGCCACCCTGTATAAGATTTAAATTAATATTGAGTTAAAATATAAATCACCTAATGATAATGCTATTGTATGATAAACGTACCATGTTTTCTCATACGCCCCCTCCCATCTGTATCCCTTGTCTTCATCCATTGTCACGAAATTTACTCTTCGCGGTAATACCGATGAGGGCAAGCGAATGTATATTATGCTGTGAATATAATGTCGCTGAAAATCATTTGTGATGAATAAACCCACATAAATTGAAACTAGTGATCGACCGGGGCGACTTTTTGGCCGGGGCCGGGGCGGTACCGGGGCTGGAAAAAATCCCCGGCCCCGGCCCGGGGCCGGGGCTGGCCGGGGTCAGACAAGGAAAATATTATTGCATGACACATACTTGGGGTGGGCATAGGAAAAGAAATAATGAGCGACTGCTCCATTCAGTAGTAAATGGCTAGCGCAAAGTTAGGTGCGCCTTTTCATATCAAGTTTTATTACTATTTATGTCACAAGAAACAAATTTAGTTCAGTGTTTCATTGTCTGAATCATCAATAAAGTCATGTCGCTACTATTAGCACACTCTATATCATTTGAATCTTCGCTACTGCTACTGCTGCTGTAGCGATTGGATGCAATAGGTATTGGATGTAATAAATGAGACATCACACATTCCCATAAGGGGAGAGGTATAACCCCTCAGGGTCCAAGACACAAGTCACCGTCAGACGATTTTTGGTGAAAACCTTCTGAATTTTTGAACTTAATTTTTTAGTATGGCAAAAGTGTACCTATCTATTAGAATTTCACGAAGTGGTACATTATTTTAGAATGTGAGCTAGAGTAAATTGAGAAACTATCACAATAAAACATGCATGTAATCGCTTAAAATTTTATGAGGGTCCCTCAGTATCCATGTAACGGCTGGAAATCTAGGATAGAGGTCCTCGCCATTTTTAGAAGGAGGGGGTTAGCGACTAAATCAAAAATGGTAAAAACACATAAAAATAGCAAAAAAAGCGCAGGTTTTTGCCAAAAAATGTGGGAGGGTGATCAAATATTTTCTGACTTTCAAGGAAGTTCGGGGCTTCAAAGCGTCGATGGGGGTTGGCCCAAACCCCTGTAACTTGTATGTTTCTCGGCCATTTTCAGGGGAAGGGGGTACGCGGCTCCATTTTTACAACCGCTTACCCCTGAAAATCTTTAAAATAATAGAATTTGCAATAAGGAATTCTACACCTTTTTACAGTTTTTTCTCCAAAAATCTTTGTACATGTACAAAGATGGTCCTGAAACGTCTTTGTACATCAGCAAAAATCTTCGCCAAATACAAAAAAATTGTGGTTCTAAATGTGATAATTCGGCCTGAATTTAGTTGATAATATTAGTTTGGCGCGAAGTGCCGAAATTTTTATGAGCTTTTGATGGAATTCACACATAAAACTCGACTGAGAAAGCTAAAACAACTTGTACTACAAAATCAGAAATATTACAAAAATTGTAATATGCGAATTAAATCTTGTAATAAGCAACACTGCGCTTAGAATGGAAAAATGGAAAAATGTCAAATATTCAGAGACCCAAAAATTAGCCAAATACACTACTAAAGGTCGAATATGTTCTACCACATCGAAATTGTTACTGTACCATATTAAAGTATACAAAAATTTGCATGTACAAAACAGTGTTTTTTTGTATCCGCCAAAGATTTTTCCCGATGTACAAAGACTTTTCAGGACAATCTTTGTACATGTACAAAGATTTTTAAGAAGATAAAAACTGTAAAAAGGTGGTAAATTCGAAAAAAATTTCGGCACTTCGCTCCGATTTGAAAACTTGTCTGTCCTATATATCTTTAAAAGGGCAAAATTTGTACAGTCGAACTTCGATAATGCGTACACGGGATAATGCGTTTTCTCGCATAATGAGTACAGTATTGCTAGGTCCGGACCGAAAGGCCATGTAAAACATAAGGCAATAGCATGGGATAATGCGTACTCGGTTAATGCGTAATGCGTACAGCCGATTTCATCCATGGGCCCATGCCTGCATGTTAAACTACCCGGCTTAATGCATACAACATGTATTTTTTCACCTCAGATAATGCGATCAGCTCGAAATGTTTGCGTCTCTCTGCTATCTTTGATGTGCATCATTTTAAATTTTGATACATTTTCTTTTTCTAATAAAGTTCCTTGTTTATACGAGTGCTTTGGTCAAATTGACTTATGTGTTGTGCGAGCCTGTTTTCTCAAATGTGTATAATTTTTAGTCTGGATCTTTAGCTTTCTTTGAAAAGCTTAGAATTCTAAAGTTTTAGGGGAATTAAGCCTTAAACGAATTGTTATTTTTGATTGGTCATGGCGTTTTCAAAAAACGAAGTTTCTCTGGGGACAAATTTAAAAATGTTGACAAATCACCCTAAGTTCTGTGGTTATGCGAAAACTTTAGGCACATCGAGATGAGTGTTGCGCCTATTTGTTTTTAAAATGTGCATAATATTCAGTTTCGCGACCTGGACGATCTAGGAGAAACAGAAACGGTTCCGAGCTATCAGGATTTAAAACTGAGTATATCGAACATACGAATTTAATGGCACAGGACAATTGTGACACAAAGTAGTTCAGCGAAATGAATGATATCGAAAATTTTTGTGACTTTAAGCGTGAAAATATGTTAAAGCAGACTTGTATTGCTATATTTTTCCTAAAAAAATGATTTTATCGCATAATAGTGTATTCCTTGTTAAAATCCGGGGTATTCGGATAATGCGTGCACTCGGATAATGCATACAGAAGGGCTTGGTTCCTTGGGTGTACGCATTAAGCAAGTTCGACTGTATTTAGAATGGAAAAATGTCAAATTTCTAGGCGCTTTGCGCCGTTTTGAGACAATTTTAGTAATTTTTGGCGTTAGAAACCCAGAAATTAGCTAAAATATACAATCAAAAGTCAAAAGACCCTGTTTTACCACACTAAAATCGCTACTGTACCATATTATAGTAAACAAAAATGTTTGAAAATATATTTATATAATATAGCTACAAAAAATTTGTTAGCTCATACAAAGACCTTTTCGGAGATCTTTGTACAAACACAAGAGGCTCGTACAACAAAATAGAGTCGGCTAATAATAGTCCACCACTTAATTTTCTGGTCCTCCAATTTGGGATTTCATCCCCCTCAACATTGGACCTTAGGAAACTATTTGAGACATATTAAGTTTATCGGATCGGACGCAATTCTGTAGCATAGTTTACATTCGCCTATAATTAACCTCCATCCTAATAACTATTACAAAAGAAACGCGTTTTAAAGCCCGTGGTTCCCATTCAATTGAATGTAAAAGTGTTTTTTGTAAAATAGTTTGTCGAAAACGCACAATTTCCAACTAGAAATAGAACGTATTTGTCAACTCTAAATCTTTTAGCCATGGCTATGAATGAATGAGTTAAAAGTAGCATTTAGTTTAAATAAGTTAAGTGGAGGAATCAAAAACATGCAGATTTTCCTGAACATTTTTTCAGTAGAGGATTAAGTAAGTATACATATGGTCTAATCAGTACAGTTCTCAAAATTAATACTTGCTCATTGATAAATAAGTGCCAGTATCACAGCCTGTATCAAAATACGAATTACACTAAATTTTTCCCCGGCCCCGGCCATTTTTTGACCTTGCCCCGGCCGGGGCCGGGATGCTCAAAAATGGCCGGGGATTGCCGAGGCCGGGGCCGGGGCCCCGGTCGATCACTAGAAACAACAGATAAACAAATAAAACAACAATCCATATGAAAGATAAAAGCAGGTAAACCGGGTATCCTGGAGTTTGTGTCCACATTTTGGTCAAAAGTCCTCTTATATACTAGCTTAAGTTGTTAAGGGTAAATTTTGTGTCCTGAAAACGAATATGATATCCGTTTCTCGCTCTAGTCATCAACATACACTGCATGAAAGTTTCACAACACCACAAATAGTATCTCCGAATTATTACAATTATAGCTGTTGCGGAACTTTCATGTATTGTAATGTTGATAGCTGGATCACTTTAATTGCTCCTGCAGTGGAAACCTATTGCCCGGCCACTTGTCTAGAAACGTATTAGTGGAAAAAACGTACAAAGATTCCCGTTTGATGATAATATATCGAAAATAGCCTTATAGTCTCCTGCGCTATAATTTTTTGTGCACAATTTTTCCATGCAATCGAGTGACATTGTTACACATTGAATGAATTTGACGAAGAAAAATCCGTGATTAAAGGAATAAAAACAGTGACGTTGGCACCCGTATGTTTCGGCCAAAACAAAAATGAATTTCAAATTCGTGTTCAGGACACAAAATTTACCCGGGGTACGGTCATTTCGCAAGTTAAGCCTGCAGGAAGACTTTTTATCAGAATGTACACAAGGAGTTCCCTTTTGTGCATGTAGAAAGATGGTACTGAAAAGTTTTTCTTTATTTTTTAATTCCGTACGTAAATTTTAGTGTAGATACTATAGTATGGTACACTAACCCATAATTATTTGTTACAACTTGCTTTTTCGACCCAAAGTTTAGACAACTTTTGGATTTCTGACGATGAAAAATACAAGGATTAATCAAAAAGTTGCAAAGCGCCAGTAGTTAATCGGTCTCCCTGGACCAAAACACAATGTATAGCCAATGATTGAGCATAGGCAGAGCTTAAGTCAAAGCCAGTAAAGCCAATAGTTGAGCATAGGCAGTGCTTAAGTATAGTCCCGTGTTTAAGCATTGGTGCACCGTCTCATAATAAAAAAGTCGGCGGCAAATATGAAACCGCAAACCTTTCGTACACCAGGCGCAATTCTTGCCGACCGTGCACAAAGAGCTGAGCATACAATTATTGCATTTCTTATCAAGCACACATTCTAATGTTGAAGCATAGGCAATGCTTAAGTGTAGCTTGTGTTGAATCATGAGTCACATACATGTAACGGCTCGAAATTGGGGGGACCCAGCCATTTTTAGGGGGGGGGGGGTAAATGACCTCCGAGTTTTGGCCAGAAATGGCCAAAAACACCTAGAAACGGCCAAAAAAATCAATGTTTTACAAAAATCGGGGGAAGTTTCAAAAATTTTCTGGCTATGGGGGGCTGGGAGGACGTTCGACTTTGGGTGGGGGATCTTTCACCCCCTTGTAACATGTATATATGGCATAGGTTATATGTTTTACACACGATCTGTAAAGAGGACATCAAAACATAGTTGGGGACAACAAAGACGAATTATTGTAGGTCATGAATAAAACAATTACTTCAGTTAATCAGAGTTTATCCCAACCAGTGATCAAACTAAGGTTACTTTTTGGACCCTAAGCCTCAGCCGAGCCAAGGCAGTCTAAAACCCTTGCCTCCTTGGCCTTTGCAATGTCCACAAGTGGGAAATAAGGTTAAATACAATAATTTAAGTGCAAAAAAAGCATTTCATGAGGCATTTGTTAATACTAGCTTTCATTTTTGTAAATATGATTGCGTTTATGCAATACGTCATTTGCACATGCATAGTAGGCGGTGAGGTAAGATTTAGAAATCTACGACCTGTAGTTTGTAAATCAATTTCATCCTCTTAAATGAACCATAACATTAAAAACGTTGATAATTGAATAACTAAAATGAAATAAATAAGAATGAACTACATTAAGATTAGAGCTGTACTGAGACTGGCCCCGAAACAGGGGCCTGAATATGTTAATTGTTGGTAGATGCAAATTATTGCATTGATTGATTGGAATAAGTAAGCTCAACGCAGCATACGCGCACAGCATGAGAATTTCGGTTGGGAGGGGGTAATAATAAAGTGCCTTTTTTGGGTCCAAAAATGGTAGGTAGGTACGCGTCAAAACCATCGTTTTACAGCGTTTCCAACATATCGGATCGTCTATCTTTCAAAAGCATAAAAACATAAGAAAAAATTTGAAAAAAATCAAAACGTCGAAACAAATTGAACAAAGTATAGTCAAAACATGAGTAAAATTGCGCGAAGCACCGAAAATTTGGCACTTTTGAGCAAACAGATAGCTAAAAGCGCTAAAAAAGCATCTTTTCTACAAATTTTTATTCTGGGAAAAGAGTTTAAATAATTTTTGCGGAAGGGGGGTCAACAAAAAAAAGATAATTCATTCTTTTGAGACTAAACTGATGGAATTCATATTTAGTGCAATCAATCAAGTCAACAAATTTGCACCTTACAGCAATAATTGTTGAATGTTGTGGAGTTATAACTTTCAGACAGTTGCTTTTGCGATCAGGGGTTAGTCTGATCTCGGGGTCAGAGATTTTTCGAGCTAAAATGATATTAAAAATAAATATAAGATTTAAACAGCATATAAATTCTCGGTTTCTGTCCGATCTCAATTATTTTTAGCCTCGACTATAGCCCCCAGCCCCCACATGCATGTCTGGTCTAGACATGCAGAGCCTGAAAGGACCCCGAAATTTATAAACGCATAGAACTGAATTTGTGGTGCTATTTTGGGCAATATGGCCCTATATCGGATCCTCAGAATATCATTGCGGCCCATGTATGATTCTCCCACTCAAACCCTTCATCGCAGAAGAGAATAAAATATCAGAATCACCTATCACTATCAGCACCTTACCTTGCTCATGCTATTGAAAATAAGAAAAGTTAATTGGTAACTTTTTCATTGATACGTGGAATAATAATTATAAATGCTAATTTTTCATTTTATATTGTTTATTTTATTTATCCTATCACTCAGGCCCTTCTGTTATCATTATGATTACCTATATCGATTACCAATTAACCTAATCAAAATTTCTTAGCTTCAAAAATGTTGAAGTAGAACTTCTGATACACATTACGGCTTGTCCAGCTGGAGAGCTAGTGACCGCCTTCAACGCAAAGCGACAAAATCTAAAATTTTTCCACAAACATGCAGCAAAAGCTAATTTTAGTGCAGAATCATGTGTGTGTGTGTGTGTGTGTGTGTGTGTGTGTGTGTGTGTGCGCGCGTGTGTGTTAACTGAAGAGTGTTCAACTGATTAATGTACGAGTACAATCGGCAATATTATTGCCTTCCAGCTTTTGCTGTAAAATCTGAGAATATCTATTTCTGTTTTTACTTAATCATAATTTTTTATCTTTTTTCAGGGACCGAGAAGCGATCCCAAAAAACACCGGTCCCGGTTTCAGCTATCCGGTTATTGAAAAATCGAAAAATCGGTCCTCGGTTTCGGTTCCAAAAAGATGTCGGTTCAGATTTTTTGTACAAGGTCCGCTTGTAGATGTACAAAGATGGTCCCCGAGTCTTTGTACATTTTGTACACACAAATTTTAGGGCACTACATGGTACAGTGGCGATTTTAGTGTGGTGAAAACAGAGTTGTTCGACCTTTGGTAGTGTATTTTAGCTAATTCCTGGGTCTCTGAGGGCAGAAATCACGAAGAATCGTCTTAAAACGGCGGGAAGCGCCGAAGAATTTGACATTTTTTCTTTTGAAATGCAATTTCTGCCATTATAAAGAAAAATAGAACACACGATCACTTATTTCGGAGCGAAGCGCCGGTATTTTTGCGAATTTCAGACCTTTTTTGCAATTTTTGTCTTCCGAAAAATCTTTGTACATGTAAAAAATGATCCCAAATGTCTTTGTACATCGGGAACAATCTTTGCCGAATAGAAAGAAAACCGTGGTCTGTTCCGGTTAACCGGCACATCCCTATTGCACACAATAGACATCAGGACGTAGGTGCACCAGGTCGCGGTCGGCAGGGAGTGTGGTTAAAATCTCAGAAATCAAAACCAATCAGTTTACGACTTTTTGTGCTATTCTACATAGCGACAAAAATAATCAAAATAGCCTATAAAACGCTTTTTCGTGGCAATACATTTCTAGTCCATTTTTACAGAATTTTATCGCTTTTAGCATTAAGAAATGTAGAAATCTTCATAATCCAATTATGCAGTCCACCACACAGCTCTGGCATCATTATGCATGCGCGTAACTTAAAGCCTGAGATAGAAGAATTAGCATTTCGTACTGTCAACAATTCATGCTTAGACTCAGGTATAGGCAGTGGATTGGACTAATACTTTTGTATTACTACTTTTGATACTAACACTTTTGGACTAATTTGTCCAATATTTTTTAAATAAAGCATATTTTTTTAATATAATTCGAATGAAGTTGGATTTTTTTAATTTTTTCAGTACGTAAATCTCGCTGTGTAAAGCGTAAAAAATTATCTCCAGTATCTGTAAGGATGTTTACTTTTATTTTATACCATTTTAATGGTCGTTTGCTGCTACATACATGATTTTTCTTATTAGTTTAGAGCGCATAGCGCCAAATAGCAGGGTCACTGCCTTCCTTTTGGTATGGTAAAAATGTAGAAAAAAATTCGTACAAAACTTAAAAAATTGAGTAAATTGGACAATATTGGTCAAAAATGTGTGTATGGCGCGAAGCGCCGAAATATTTTTGAGTCAAAAATAGACTAAAAACGCTTAAAAAGGCACACTTTTAACAACTTTCAAAACAAAGTGGATAATTTTGGATGGGGGTCGCAGCCCCGTTGCGAAGGGCCACTTGCCATTCTGGGGGGTCAACACCCCAAAGAAGACGTGTGGTCAAAACATGCGTATATGGCGCGAAACGCCGAAAATTTGGCACTTTTGAACAAATAGATAGATATAACAACTTAAAAATGCAATTTTCAGGAATGTTTTGCAAACTTCCGAAAAATCGCCAATTCTTAGGGAAGGAATTTGGCGGGCGTGATAATTCTTCTGGGGAGTTGAACCCTCCCTCAAAGATCATGTATGGTTTGACACCATTACGAGGTCTGAAAAGCGCTTTGAAAAATCGCTTATATAAAAATTTAAATTATTTGAATTTACTTACTTTCTCACAGGCACGGAAGCTATATTTTTGTAGTCTTGTTTAACTTTTTAGCATAAATTTTAAAAACTTCCAGCGGTTAGAGCCAAATGCTTTGCCGTAAGCGTTCAAACGCAGGATACATATGGCCAAGTTGAACGCCTGTCTGAATTTCAGTACCTCGCGCCGGGATGTCGCTAGTTGAATTAATGGGTTAGTTATGAAAATTAAATTAATGGAAACATCAGATTTGAAATTTCTTAAAAAAACTGCGTCGAAACTAAATTACCCCAGTTAAGATAAAAACGCGCTATTTCGCCCGTGATCAACGGATTTTCGGACATATTTTTAATAGTTTGCGAAAAAAAGAAGAGGTACGACCACACCTGGGCGTGGGGGGTTTGGGGGTATGCACCCCCCAGAAACAAATACCTCCCCCCCCAGAAATCAAAATACCCCCCGCCAGAATTCAATTTTTGAAAATTTTTTCGGTTTTTTTCGCAATTTTTTGATGCCAATGGATAGTGCTTGATGAGAAACGTCGAAAAATGGTGTTTTTATTGCCCTACCACCACTTTTAAGGCCTTTTTTTTGACCTTCAAAAAAATCTTGCACCCAGAATTTTCTTGCTGCCTACGTATGGGTACGACCCCCTGCCGTTACGAAAATCGTAGATACGCAATTGATTGTTCGTTAAGGAAAGCGGGAAAGTTCCACTTATTCGGGATTTTGTTACTCAACATTTTCGGATAGCAAAGTGAAGAATGCTTGCTGTAAATACATAATTATTTCTCGGACGAAAAAGACGGAATCGCGTGAAACGACTTCACCGTTGTATATACGTTTTAATTCGAATGAGAAAGCAGTTTATTAGACAAGAATAAAAGCAATCGCAAAGAAAACAAGAACAAAAAGCGCAACGAATCGAGTCAATGTCTAGGAATAATGTTTTTGCAGGTTCGGTGGCCTTGTTGTCCTATAATGCGCCTAAGAACGGACGGCGTTGACCTGAAGCGAGCAAAAGAGATCATTAACGAGGAGGATGAATGCGTGTTGACAAAGTAAGCAAAACTATAACGAAAATGCTTATTGCTAAACAACATCTTTGCGGTTTACTCGATCGGTTAACGAGAATATTTGATATAAATATAGTAAACGCGCTACTACGCAATTCGAGATGGATATTTGGCCTTCAAAACCATAAACTTATGCTCCAAAGCCTCTAAATTACGACAAATGTAAAAAATAAATTAACAAATGAATATAAAATAAAACATTTAAATAATTAAACATAAAAAACAACGCAATAGAAAACTATTCGACAAAGGCGAGTGGACTAAATTCAAAGTTACCCATTTCGAAATTAAGCGAGTTCGGAAACCGAGAGAAAAGATGAAGTGAAATCGCACGAGCAGTGGCGGATCCGGGTATTTCTGACAGATGGAACCCCAAAATTTTCCCAAAAGTGTCCGAAAAATCCGTCCTTTAAGCTTAAACTAGCGATTTAGCCTTCTTTCGACAGACAGAATCATTCATGATCAGAAAAAGTAGAAATTTTCGAAAAAATTTTTATTAAAAAGGTACAAAATTAGTGCGAAAATCGACTCTACGCGCTGAAAAAATAAACGAGAAATCATTGTAAAAACTAAAAAATCCTTGTTCCGTACACAAACTACTCTTCTCACGTACGAATGAAGATTTTAGAGCGCCAAGAAAGTCGGTAATTGACATTATTAATACCCGGCGCGAAGCGTAGAAAACATTCTAGAAGTTGTCACGAAACATGGCTAAAATGCTCAAAAAATACTCGTTATTCTCTGTTGCGCCCAAATATTTTTGATGACAGGGGGAGCGGCCCACACCCCCTCTAAATCCGCGCCTGCCTACGTGGTAAGAAATTTTAGAGGGTTTATCAACGTCGAATAATTTTGGCACGCTGCCAAACTTACGATGTCATCGATTTTCAAAATAGAACGAACGGCTTCAGTGGCGAAGTTCAGAGCGCTGACCGAAACCAGCAACGGCTGCAACACATTCTCGTCCAACATGTTGGTTACGCGACCCTGAAGAGAATAACAATTTAGACAATCGGAGGCCAAACGTGACGAAAGTCATTTTAAACACGGTGCGCCAATTTTAGACGATTTGAATGAGAAGGCATTTTGTGCCGCGGCCGCCAATTTCATTCGAAAAAACGCCTTTTCGCTAGTAATGGAGAAATTTTGATGAGAAGAGCGCGTGAACATAAATTTCGACTCATTGCGTATAAAGCGCACGCGTGGACGCGAGAAGGGGAGAAAAGAGACCCCGCCGGAGGGTGCAAAAGACGTCGAACGTACACGCTGCTTAGGAGGCATAAAACCGTCCTATTTTTTGACGAGTTTCTTCGTAGAATAGGTACGAGTCCATTGGATTTTTGACATTTTCACGTTCAAATATTGCATTAACGATTTTTTGGTTTAAATAATCATTAGAAAAATTTTTTCACAACGTTACTGCTTTTGGCCTCAAAAATGATGCGGAAAATCTTCCGTCGGCTTAAAATCGCCCGACAGCACCTGTCCATCCGATCTCCAAGGGGCAACACCCCATCCCTTCGGTACCCGATGCGGATCTATGCCACCCGGATATACCCGGTTAGGACCAAAGATGCGCGTGGGGATGGTTTAAGGGTCTCTAGACCCCGCGGAATAAAAAAAGCGGAAAGACCGAAAATGGATGAAAATCGAAAATGTTATTCAAAAAGCTCAAAATGGGCCAAAAACAATAGAATAACATAGTTTTAACGCTACTTTAGCATTTACACCAGAATTTGAAGTCATTATAACCCAAAAAATAAATTTATGAACCCGCAGAACGGCTGCGGACCAGAAGCGTTCTTGGGAGCGGAGGTTTGAAGGTTTGACCCCCCCAACCCCTCCAGAATGGCAACTGACCCCCGCAAAACGGCTGCGACCCCACTCAAGTTTTTTGAAATTTTTTTAACGTTTTTATGTTCTACAAAGAACGAGCATTGTCCAAAACGTAAAAAAAGTGCTTTTGACGTTTTGGACAAAAAGGACAAAAAGGCACTAAACGCAAAGACTGATTTCAAACGTAAAGTTTAACAATCTATTCGTGGATTGGATGATCGGAAATCAGTCGCGTGAATACCTCGTACGATAAACTTATTCTGGTACGTGAGTGCGGAATCGTGGAAAAACTAATTTGACTTTTTTTCGAAATGTTTCCACGGCACCGTATAAAGCTCGTCGAGAAATGCTCAAAAATGCCTCTATTTTCGTAATTGTTTGCTGGATCCGCTAGTATTTTGTATCATTCGTCCGCGGGTGACGGGCCTTAGTAGGATGTCACCACACCTGGGCGTGGGGGGCAGGGGTTTGGGGGGGTATGCACCCCCCAGAATCCAAAATACCCCCAGAAATCAAAAATACCCCCCCAGAATTCAATTTTTGAAAATTATTTTCGTTTTTTCGCAATTTTTTGATGCCAATGGATAGTTCTTGATGAGAAACGTCGAAAAATGGTGTTTTTATTGCCCTACCACCATTTTTGAGGCCATTTTTTGACTTTCAAAAAATCTTGCACCCCCCCAGAATTTTTTTGCTGCCCACGTATGGATGTCACTCGTTAACGATTAATCCCAATTTCGTTTCGCTCGCAGGCCCGGCCTTAGATAGTTGGAGGCCCTGGGACAAAAGCAAAAATGGTGTCCCCACACATGGGCGTGGGGGAGGACGGTTTGGGGGTATGCAATCCCCCACTAGTTGAAATACCCCCCCCCAGAAAATTTTTTTTTGCTTTTTCAGCAGTTTTTTGTTGCCATTGGATAGTGCTCGATGAGAAACGTCGAAAAACGGTGTTTTTTCGCCATACGACCACTTTTAAGACCATTTTTTGACTTTTTGAAAATTTTTTCACCCCCCCCCAGAATTTCGGTGCTGCCCACCTATGGTGTCCCCCAAAAATTTATTGGTCATTTTAAGTAACATTTTTTTCAAAATTGCAAGATTTCACCCCCATACATTACGGTAAGCGCTTACATTAGTTTTACATAAGGTTTTCGATCAAAAATTACATAAAGCAATTTGACGAGATTTAATATTTGAAAAATCTTGTATCATTTCAGAATAGTCCATTGAAGCGGCTGTATCTCTTTCCATTGGCTAAAGTATTCAAGCATTCTTTGCGTCATTGTTCAACGTAAATGGGTTTTCATCAATTTCAATTTAGAGAAACTTCTTCATCAGATGCAACGGTAATTGGAATAGTCAATAAAATTCGTAATGCCACTGATACATTAGGAAGCGTTTCAACTAAATTGTTTTCTGCTATGGTTTTTGATCGGATAAGATTGATGAACATTCTCAATTCATTACAAAGACCATTTGGATCAATATCTGCCGAGCAGGCACGTAGCTGGCCCTCCTATTTTGGGGGGACCAACACCAATTTTGGGGAGTCTAAACCAAAAATAGCACAAAATAACGTGTAAAAAGTCATATTTTCCCGGTTTTTTCTGAATTTTGGGGGTTCGGACCCCCCATTCCCCCCACAGCTACGTGCCTGCTGCCGAGCCGGTAAACCCTTCAAAAAAATTAAAACCCAGGTGGTGGCCCCTATCAGGATGGTGGCCCTAGGCCGTGGCCCAGTTGGCCCAGCCCTAAGGCCGGCCCTGCCGCTCGTAGGCGTACTTTTACAATTTTTTGATCAGATAGTTGACTAAGAAACGCGAATTGACCGAATTGCCGCAAAAAATCTAAACATCGGGCGAACGGTAAGAAAACGACCCTTGCGAACGTTGATGCCTTGGTGTTTTTGGCCGGCGGCGTGGCGGGCGCGCAATTCGGTAACCGTCGCGATCGGGTTCAGGCCGGCGTTTTCGGTCAAAGTGTAAGCGATGATCTCCAACGCGTCCGCGAACGCGCGCCAACAGTAGGCGTCCACTCCGGCCACGCTTTGCGCCTTCTCCCGCAGCCGACACGCCACCTGCATCTCGGGGGCCCCTCCCCCGCAAATCAGGTACCTTCAATACGAAACTAAATCAACTTTGTTTACGAATCTTTCGTCGCAATACGTACGAGTCGAATAAATTTTGACACTTAAAACGAAATCCAATAACTCCGCCCAGGGGCGTAACCAGGATTTTATTTCAGGGAGGGCCCGCAATTTTTGAAGGCCTATATCTCGGGAACCATTAAAGAGACACGCGAAAATAATGGCATTTTTGAGCTTCCTCAACGAGATCTATGCCATGGTGAAGTAGAAATTTTTTAAAAAATTTAAAATTTTCTCGCTCGATCAACTTTATTTACAAACTTGGATATCCAAAATCCATCTTTAATCCTATCGGTATAAGTAATTTCTCAATATCGAGTTTAAGCTTGACTCCGAAACATTTCGAAATTCTTTTTTTGCATTTAATTTTGCGGTTTTGCAAAGAAATCTAATGCGTAAAATAATATATCAGCGCGAAGTGCCGAAAATTTATGACATATTCGCTGTTTTCTAGTTAAATCTGAAATCTGGGCTTCTAAGGTAAGAAAAAGGATAGAAAGTAAGCAGGGCGGATTTAGGGGGGAGGAAGGGCGGCCGCCCCCCCCTTGGCCCAAAATAGTGCGCAAAATTAAGGATTTTCGAGCGATTTTTAGCGATTTTCTGGTCAAAACGGCTAATTTTTCCGTCCAAGTCAGGGTTCTGCCCCCCTTGGGGTTACCCCCCCCCAGGAGAATCCTGGATCCGCCACTGAAAATAAGATATCCGGCGCCAAGCGCCGGAAAAGTTTGAGTTTAGAAGTTGAAAAAAGTGCTAAAAACGCATTTTGGCTGTCCATTTAGTTGACTTCGAGAATTTTTAATTATTTCCTTTGTGGGACCCTTGCGAAAAATAAAAATTTTTTCCATTTCGGGGGGAGGGGGGGGGGCGGGCGGATTTAGGGGGAGGAAGGGCGGCCGCCCCCCCCCTTGGCCCAAAATAGTGCGCAAAATTAAGGATTTTCGAGCGATTTTTAGCGATTTTCTGGTCAAAACGGCTAATTTTTCCGTCCAAGTCAGGGTTCTGCCCCCCTTGGGGTTACCCCCCCCCCAGGAGAATCCTGGATCCGCCACTGAAAATAAGATATCCGGCGCCAAGCGCCGGAAAAGTTTGAGTTTAGAAGTTGAAAAAAGTGCTAAAAACGCATTTTGGCTGTCCATTTAGTTGACTTTGAGAATTTTTAATTATTTCCTTCGTGGGACCCTTGCGAAAAATAAAAATTTTTTCCATTTCGGGGGGGGGGGGCGGGCCCCCCACCGAGGCCCGGCTGGGTGCGCCCCTGACTCTGCCTACTTTTTGCAATCGCATAATATACGGGCGGAGCTACTGGGTAGGTTATTTCGGAAGATCTTTTCGAGGAGCATCTAATGATTTTAATAAAAATGACCTAGCTTCAACAAAGACAACTTCAGCCTTACGTTGACGAATTTTGGCGTAGACGCGTAAAAATAATAAAAGCAGTTCATTAGAGCGTCCGCCGCTTTTCAAAACCAACGCAAAAAGCTTAAATAAAAATTCTGACCGTTTCTTGACGAGACAGCGGATGACGCAGAGGGCGTCGTGCAGCGACCTTTCGGCTTCGTCCAAAACCAGCTTGTTCGAACCGCGCAGCAGAATAGAGACGGCTTTGCCGGCGTTTTGAACACCCGTGAATTTGACCAGCTTGCCGCCGCTGCCCTCGGCATCCACCTGTTCGACCAGCTCGGCCGACCCAAGAGCCTCGGGCACAAAATGGTCCAAACTGGCCACGGGGCGGCAACCCAAAATCTATGCAATTTTATTATACATTCACCATGGGACGAGGAGATAAGGGTATCTCGTAATAAAGGGAAAAAATTGCCCACCGAACGCTACCCTGAGCTTCTGAAATATATTCTGCGACATATTCGGGCAATGGCGGGGACGGATTTGAGGGGGCAATGGGGGGGACGCCCCCATTGACCAAAAATAGTTGGCGAGATAAAGCTTAGGTTATAATTCGTAATGATTTTTGACCATCAGTAATCATAACTGCGCAAATTTTTCCGGCGCTTTCCCAAGATAATGCCTATTAATCGCATGTATTAATTTTTTTGATTATTTTTTCACAAAATAGGTTTCATCAAAACAGTTTCGAGAGCAGAAACGGCTATTTTGGCATAGATTTCTTAACTTTTCAAACATAAATTTCAAAAATCAAATGCTACAAATACGTGGAATTGAGCAGCAATCGAGTTTCTAAAACTTCCTTCCGCCCAAAGTTCACGAATATTCCGGCGCAGCGCCGGATTTTCTCAGGAGTCTAAGAAATTTAATGATTTTTTTCGCACAAAATTGTCATGAAATTTTTCGAAAAATTCAAATTTGAGCGATTTTTAGCGGTTTAGAAGACAAAAGTATACGTAAACAATAAATCTGGCGCCGAGCGACAGAAAATTTTGAGTTTACTATCTCAAAAGTCCGCTAAAAACCTGTTTTGGCGGTGGTTTATACGCACTTCGCGAATGTTCCATGTTTCCCTATAGGGTACCCTTGAGAGTGGGAAAATTTTTTCTCATTTCGGGGGGAAGGGCGCGCCCCCCTGAAAACGGGCCCGCGTACATGTACTCGAAAGTATTACTTACATTGCGTTTGACGCTGTTTCTTGGTTGGAACGAAAGGTGTTGGGACGAAAATGACCCGAGGAAATGTCTTTTTATCGAAAATTCTGTTAGAGGGATATATCCCCCGGTGCGCACGTATTACGTTTATCTCACCGCACTGACAAACTCAACGTCTTCCCTTTCAACGTCTTTGATAACCATAATCTTGAGCTTGCCCAGAAAATGCAGAGCCAAGTCCGAAACGGCGTCTCTGAAATAGCGAATAAGCGTAAGACGCGTTATAAATAAATCGATCGTTTAGAAAGCGAAGTAGTCGCGTCGAGCGAAAAAACAATACCGAATTTGTATACGCGCGTATATTAATAAAAAATATCTAAGTCTAGGCATTTACGAAAATAAAAATGCGTACCGCAAAATGGACTTTTGAATCATCAAAACGTTGCAGCCGGCTTTTTTGATCCGCTTGCAGATGTTAAGCAAATATTCGCGCTCCTCCTTCAACGCCCGGTCCATTTGAGTGTAATCCGTGATAACCACTTGATTTTCCATCTAAAAACTTTATAATGAGTTGCCGTAAGACGCAAAAAAGTAAATCAATACTCACGTCCGTTTTCGGGGGCGAAATTTGAAATTGAATCAGCCCAACTTTGGCCTTTTCCACTTTGGTCGGCGCTCCCGAAACGCCGGTCGTCTTCTGATCGAAAATGGCCCCCTCGACCAACTCCGAATCCTCCACCGTGGCGCTGCGCGTCGGATAAATTTTAATATACTGAGCGAATTAACGATCAATTGTTCAAAAAATTCATTTTCATTACATTTTTGGCGGCTTAGAAAGCCACGCTTTGGTAGTTTTTTGCCATTTTTATTATTAAATCCTAGTAAAGACGTAGAAATTTATTGAGAAAAACTGGCGTTTGGCGTTTCTCTCGGCGCATTGCGCCGATTTTCGCACTACTTTTGCGCATTTTTCATAGAAAACTTAAAAAACTTCAAAAATTTTCAAAGCTTTCGGTTATGAAAAGACGACGAGGCAACGCTATTGTACGCGTAATAGACATATTTTTCGTACGTTTCGACGCTAAGATGAAAATTTGGATATCCGCCGCTCCCCACGCTCCCCGTTAGGAAATCATGGATCCGCCACTAATGTAAACCGCGTTTAAACAAATAAATCGACTGGATTAAAAAGTATTAAAATGTTACATACCCCATTTTCTTAACAATTTTGATCTTTTTCAGATCGACGTTACTGTCCTTGGCGACGTCGATGATTTTACGCACGGCGTTGACGGCCATCGGAGCCAAAAGCCAAGAGTGTTGCGACACCACCTGAGCAAAAAACCCATTTCTTGTCACATTAAAAACGCCTATTTGGTTAAATGATCGAACCTATTCAGGAAACGAACTATCGTTCGAGATATGGCCGATTTACGATAAAAACGGAAAATAACGATTATCGGTTTACGCTTTACGCCACAATGGACTCGACGTTTCGAGACGAAGCATTTACTTCCCCTACCTACGTACGTCGAGCAATAATTGGTAATTTTTATAACAAAAACGCCCTTTAGATTAGAATACCAAACGACCGCGCGTCGGACCAATAAATAAAATATTTTTTGTAAACCTTATTTATGTTACAATTGTACTTTAGAATTCAAACTAGTAGACGCGATCTTGGTCAATAATTCAACGTCGTCCAAATTAACCGGAATAGACATGTCGGTCAAAATCTTTTCCGCCTCAACGGCCGCCTTTTGAAACGCGTCCGAAATGACCGTCGGATAAATACCTTAATTTACATGCACAATGCAGTGTAAATTGAAATCATTCAAAAAATTATTTTTATCCGGCTATGGGCTACGGTAAAGTTAATATTCTTGACTTAATTATACATAAGTGGAAAGCTATCAAAACTATTTCAATTTTCTCATAAAAAATAAATTCTTCGCGGAAAGTCGTTAAATCTTAATCAAAGTAGCCAAAATTTATGTAGAAGCGCAAACGGTGACTGGAAGCCGACGCCATACACGCGCATGATCAAAACTTCTGGGAGGGGTTAAACTGAGTTTCCTTGATTGGGGGAGGGTAAATGATTAATTTTTATGGCTAATTATGGCGCTAAAATGATGATTTTGTGTAATTTTTTTAGATATTTTTGTCCTTCCTTACCCCCCTGTCGCAACCCGTAAAAATGCTTTAATTCGATATATTTTACTCTTCTTGAATATTCGTGATTAAGTTTGCATGAAAACAAACGATAATAAGAACGACTAAATGACTTGGACTATCAAATGTGGACAGAGTAATGGACAAAAAGTGTCTGAATGAATGAATGGACAGAATACTACTCGAAAAAAAAACGTGCAGCATTATCCTGAAAAAACAACGTAGGGCACATTGACTAAGATTTTCTATAATTTTTACGCATTCGCCTAGTTTTTTTGGTCATGTGCAGCATTTTCCTGAAAATACCAAAGTAGGGGCACATTGACTAGATTTTCTATAATATTTTTCGCGTTTTTGTTTGCAATTCCGTTTGGTTGTTGTTCGCTTAGTTTGAGAGGCAGTCTAGCCGCCTAGACTGGTGCCGCTAGGTTGTTGTGACAGGGTTAAAGGCACGAAACTGTAGCAACCTAATTCCTCTCTGATGACCTCGCACTGTTTTTTTTTGTACGAGACAAAGATTTTGAGGCTCGTACAAAGATTTTCGCAGCCATCTTTGTACAATGTACAAAGACTTTTTGGGGCAAAGTAATAGTAATTTTAACACTTTTCTGAGTATATTTGAGCAAAATTTCAAAAATTTTAGGCGCTTCGCGCCATATATCATAATTGCATTGTATTTAGCTCCAAGCGCTGGCATTAAACACTCAAAAATCTATCTTCAAGCATCTTTGTACAGATTTAAGCATCTTTTACATCTATTTCTACTGTTTTATAAAGATTTTATGCAGAAAAAGAACTATTAAACAACTTTGCACAGTTTTCTGCCGTTTGAAGATAAAATTGACTCGTTTTTCTTTGCGTTGCATTAAATTCATAAGCAAATTGGTGTCTATTATGAGATTCACTCAGCACGTTGCAATCGCTCTATTATTTATAATTGTGTAACACCAGTTATTTTAACTTACTGAGTAGAATTTTTTGCGTAATTTCAACCTAAGACTCACGAATATTTTAGCGTTTCGGGCCGAAATAATATAACCAGCTGAATTTAGGACAAAGTTACACCTTTTGCGAAGCATGCGGGTCACGGATAACCATCTAGTAGTATGTAAAAATGGGTACATTCAATAGCATAGCTATACGTTATATGTACAAAAAAATTTTCGCTCGTGCAAAGACTTTTCCGGAGATCTTTGAACATGTACAAAGAGACTCGTACAAAAGAAACAGCGTGACCTCGCCTGTTCATACGATTTTTCGTGTTGTTTTTTGTGTATTTTTCCTGTATATACTCATACTCCTGCTTACTTCTTCTTTTTTCACTTATACTCCTGTGCCTCGTAAAAGCCGTAATTTATCATAATATAATTTTGTGTACTTTTTATGTACATGTGTATATACTATTTCTCGCGTATTTTTGTTTTATCTTATTTATTTAATTTATTTTTTTATCATATTGATGACTTTCTATTATTATTTCAGATTATATTGCTGGGCATCGTTTGGCGCTCTTCCATAATTCCAACCACACATGCACACGGTCAAAAGTTCTAGAAGGGTGGTAAACTGAGTTTCTTTAGGGGAGGGGAAAGTAAATGTTTAATTTTCTACCAATTTAACAGCAAATTTTTGTACTCCATTCGTTGTATTCAATTTCTCATCAATATTTATGATTAAATTTGCATGAAATCAATATTAATAAAGGCGATGGAATGAGCTGTAAGATTAAAAATATACAAAATAATAAAAGAAAGTTGCTTAGGAGAATTAATTGGACAGGCTACTGCTCGAAAAATTAGTAAATGTACATACCTGAAACTATACTGTTTGGACGTCATTTAACGTTTTCTCATGGTTCGAGCAACAGGTTTGTCCCAGAAACCGCCTGACGGGGAGGGGGTATGCCTTCCAAAAGTTGTGGTCGGGGGATATCCCCATACGCTTTCCCAGTGTGCATGTGTGACCGACGTCATCAGTACGGTAAAAAAACTTTTCCATAAAATTTTTCAGCATAATTTTTAAATCATAGGGCGCGTTAGCGCGTACCTGTAACGTACTTGGGTACACCCAACATATCAGCCCCCTACAGCTATAACGGGACACATCAGTGGGTGCGGTTTTTTTTAAAAGACAGATAATTTGAAACTTTGCCGCGGGTTTTTTGAAATTTTTCCACAATTCTACCCGGTGTGCAACGAGCTCGTAAAATTGTACTGCGACGTTACAACATACAACTTTTTTAAAGTTTGGTAGGACGTTCGACTTATCTGACTCAGTTTTGCATTATGTTCCGTCTATTTTTTAATTGTAGACAATTGAGTAAGCTCAAAAGCACTTTGACCCCGCCACTATCATAACTATAGCGGTAAAGCCGAGTTGGAAAAGAAGATCATACAGTTAGAAACAGGAAAACGGAGCATACGCTAAATTCCTTGCGATAACGCCAGGAAACTGTTTTGTATACTTACGCAGTGGCGTATCTAACATTTTCGTGAGGGGAGGGGGTTGTCCTACGACTCTTCCAAAAACGGTCAAAAATATGCCCAAAAATTTGCCCTTCGCGCGCGAAATAGCATTGTTTTGGCGTTTTACATTGTATACTTTTATTTAGAACTTTTGACGCAATATTTTTCGAAAAATTCTAGAATTTTGTACAATTTCGCGCGAAAAGATCATGAAATTTCTTTGTCTGTAAAAACCTGGCGCGAAACGCCGGAAAATTTATGAAATTTAGGCGGACAGACGTCTAGAGGCATGATTAAACTGCTCAATTTCCAGTATTTATAGCATTTGATCCGTGATGTCGAAATTTTGTGATTGGCTGTTTAAATAGCCGTTTCTGCTGTTAAAATTGTATTGAACCCTATTCCATGGGCAGAAAATGGCTTCTGAGTTGCCAAGAAAGTAAATAAATGTCATTAATAAATAGGTATTATCCGGCGCGCAGCACCGGAAAAATTGGAGTAATTATGGTCACTGACGGCCAAAAATTATTGCAAATTGCGTATCCAATGTTTATCTATCTCGCCAAATATTTTGGGCCAATAAGGGGACGGGGAACGGCCGCCCCCGACCCCCCCCTTAAATCCGCCCCTGTACCTACATTACGTACAAGCGAGACTTGACAATATCACCGATTATTGATTTTGTATTTGAAGAAATCGAAATTATCGAAATCTGTAGCTTAGTAAAAGCTCAGAAAGGCGCAGACTGTAAAAAAGAAAAAAGAATAAAACGCAGATAAAAATCAACAAGATAAAATATTGTAGCCGTGTCGAGCTTTTAACACGAAACGACGTCACTGAATTCGGTGCATTTCTTATCAACGTAGATTGCAGGGGCGCAGCAGAATTTTTTGCGGTTTTACT
Organism: Mermis nigrescens; assembly: GCA_036768485.1. NCBI lineage: Eukaryota > Metazoa > Nematoda > Enoplea > Mermithida > Mermithidae > Mermis > Mermis nigrescens. Next base: position 27,724 of record JAVLUZ010000848.1, on the reverse strand, counting down.
TTTCATCGCCAACCCAATCATAAACGACAGCTTCGGACGTCATTCTTTTTAAGTAGGTAATCGACTCTGATTCAAACACTTTCTTAGAATTTGTTTCTTCACAAGTCATTCGAGTGAAGAAAGCTTCTCAAAAAGAGCTGAGATTCTTTTTTCGAAATAAGTGGTCAACAGAAGCGGCTTACCCTTATCCAGAAGCTTTTCGGCCGCATCTAACAAAGCGCCGGCTAAGATTACAACGGTAGTTGTGCCATCGCCCGCCTCTATATCTTGCGCCTTGGACAATTCGACCAGCTGAAAATTTCTCTTATTAACGCAACCGCAAGCTTCATACATTTATGAATCAAAATTAGCGACAGGCGCAGCGTGGAATTAAAATCGACAAGCTATCTCTCGCAGCGGCCGATCTAGAATTTTCCTCGAGGTGGCGGAGGGCGGAACTCCAATTTTTCCAAAATCAGTGTACGACCAAAAATATGCCCTTCGCGTGTGAATTATCGTTTTTTCGCCGTTTTACGTCGTCTCCCAACATTTTTTTTAAATTTTAAAATTTGCAACAATTTTGCTCGTAAAAAATCAGTCAAATTTCTTTGAATTTAGCGCAAATAATTGAGGATTAGTGCAGGAAAAAAATTCAAATTGTGGATTGCCTACACTTTTTACAACATAATCGATGTTCGTAGATACGCAAGGTCGGGTTGACCAGGAAGGTGATTTTGGGGTCAGGGAGGGGTAAAATTCAGGATTTTTACCCCAGTAGATTGCGTTCCTGGATATCTTTACATCGAAATCGCTTGAAAATACATCATTCTAAACTCGAACTGCTTGACATTACCTAACACTTGGACCCTTCAGCAGGGGGCGGTAATACCCCACCGTCACTCACCCTTCCTACGATCTTGGGTGATTTGAGGGTTTCATCCACATAGATTCGCGATTTTCTAAAAAAATTCGTAGAAAAAGTTGATGCTTCAAGCGATTTGAGCAATCTTTTGGCTCAAAAGTATCAAGATTTAGGCCGCACTTTTCGACGATATTTTTTCAATTAAATTTTCTTTACGTTTTTATGCTCTAAAAAGGACAAGTATCATCAGAAACGCCGAAAAATGATGTTTTTGACGCGTATCCACCATTTTTGTGCCCAAATAGGGCACTTTAAAATTGCATCCTCCCCCCAAAACTCCCAAGCTGCGCACGTCTGCTTACTACATACTAGAGCTGTACCGGGGCCACCTTTTTTATCGGGGCCGCTGCCTAGGCCCCTGCGTCAGGGCCGAAGCCTGGAAACGTACAACATAATGTGGTCATGCGCATACACGCATAGCATGGGAATTTTGGGGGACAGTTTGAAATTATAAAGCGCCTTTTTGGTCCAAAAATGGTACGTACGCGTCAAAAAGATCGTTTTTCGGCGTTCCTGACGATGCTCTATCTTTCTAGAACACAAAAACATAGAAACTTTAGAAAAAAATCAAAAAGGTCTGAACAAATTGAACAAAACATAGTCCAAACATGAGTATAAAGGCGCAAAGCTCCGAAAATTTGGCACTTTTCAGCAAATAGATAGCTAAAAACGCGTTAAGAAAAAGCATCTTTTCTACAAATTTTTAGAAAATTTTTGAGAACTTTCAAAACATTACCAATTCAGCATTGTGAAAAAATTATTATGGGGGGTGAAAGTTTTTCTGGGGGTGAAACCCCTTCCCCCAAGATCATGCATGGTCATATGACATACCCGTCTTGACATTTACTATGTGATAGATGTATCAACTCTTATTCGTCGCATAGATATCATACGTATTAATAAACGAAAACAATAATAACAAAATGATAACAGATAATATATTTATGAATAAAAATAATTATAATTGCGATGCATACATAGCATCTTTATTCAAGGTAAAATTATTTTCCGTTAAAAATTTTATCGTTCTCATGGTGAAAACCTGTTGTAAATTTTTTTGATTGTACGATAACTGTCTTCACTTAACTTTCTAGCTTTGTAACTAAGCAAGTGAATGCCCTTTTAATTAAACCGACGTAATCAAGAATTTCAAGAGGTATTGTAATGTTAGGTACAGTGCCGCTCAAAAGTTTAAACACCCCTACGGTCGAATGTTGTATTGTTTTAGCGACCGAAGTGCAATCTTAACCGGTTGTCAACGTGTGCGATCAGCTTCTTGGTATTTCTTAGATGGATAATCGAATTATTATATTTATTTCGCGTTCCAATAAATTCTTTGTGCGTAAAACAGCAAAAAATTATATATTTTTCTGACGAAAATTGCTGTATTTTTATTCATGTTCAGTCAATTAAATCGGCTTATTAGGAATTATAGGATGAATCAAAATTCAATTTGTTCGCACCAAAGTCAATAATTACTGTTCCTTAGCGACCCTGCAAAGATACAAATAATGATGTTTCAGGTATGGAGGAGGCTGACCCATTTTAATACGAGGTGATCTTCAATGCGCCGATGATACGAAACGTTTGGTTCCCGTCCTTAATAAGGTATCCCAACTTTACTGCAAATCTGTTACTTTAATTTCCTAGAAGAACGTTTAATTTAGTATCAAGTCTAGAACGCTCAGCGGAGAGTCAATAAAACATGGATTTCACTATGAGAAAACAATTTAAAACAAGAAGCGGTGCATAGTGTCAATGAAACTTTTTACTTCAAAAATGAAGTCATTACCTACTTGACACGTGATTCCAATCAAATGTCTAAAATCTGATGGAAATTTTATGGTGTGTTATGAAATTAGATATTAATTAAACAAAACTTCCATCCAAAATCAAAAAGAATTAATGAAAACGAAGCTGATGAATATTTGAAGTCCATTGAACGTGAATAACTTGAACAAATAGCGTATTTTGTGTGTTTGTTTTTCCAGCCTACTTTTGGTACAAAAGGTGGTTTTATTAGTTTTTAAATTATGTACATAAATGCATGAAATTATGTCCAGGATTTAAATAAAAGTCATTCCATGTGTGTCAAGATTCGATTTATTCCTATTAGTGCAGAAAAATAGCCAATGCTAGAATGCGATTTCGCGACACAGGTGCTTAAACTTTCGAGCGGCTCTGTATATACATGGGCGTACGCAGCGGGAAGGAGTGGACGGGGCGGCTGTCCCCATCCCCGTTAGCCTGCCTGGATATAATTTTGTATTTTGTAAAGGCTTGGCTTAGGCTGGCTAGGCTTAGGCTTAGGTTTAAGCTCAGGCTTAGGCCTGAAACGTGACATCTTTTTATCGAAAGATCTCAAAATTTTCGGCGCTTCATTATTTTCGGTAATTAAGGCCCAGCGGCCAAAAAAACGTCCATTCTTCATAGCTTATAAATTCCAAAATATAGGGTCACCATGGACCGCCCCTTCGAAAAATCCACCGTACGCCCCGGGTATATGTATAATGTTCGCTTGCGTATCTTCTAGAGCTGCATGCAGACGTGCACAAGTGGCTTTGTGAATTGGGCGAATTGAATTTTGTGGGGAAATATAGAATAAAATTAGGTCAGAAGCGAACAAACGTCAAGCTTTTTAGAGAAAGTGATTCAAATCGACCAGAACCTGAGAACTCAAGCAGTTCTTACGCGTTTGAAAACATTTCTACCCATTTTCAAAATTATTTAACTCGTAGAGGTTCTACGACCACACGTGGGGTGCGGGGGTTTGGGTGGGGTATGCACTCCCAGAAGGCCGAATATCCCCGGAATTCAATTTTTGAAAATTTTGTGTTTTGTTTCTCGATTTTTTCATGCCAACGGATGGTGCTCGATGAGAAACGTTTTCGTCGAACCGACATTTTTAAGACCATTTTTGACCTTTGAAAAATCTTGTGACGCGCGCACACACACATCACACACACACAGTAAGAATTTTTGGTGCTCCCTGTGTCCACGACCTACATGACCATGCTGGCCCTAGATCGCAAAAGCCACATATGCAAATGTTACTGTGGCTGAAAGTTAGAAATCGACACCAGACATGTAAAGCATAGTAATTCAGAAGGGGGTTTCAGGCTCGAAAAATTTCTAAAAAGAGCCTTTTTCGGGCTAAAAGACGATGGACAACACGTCAAAAACGCTAGCACAAAATCAAAATATTTTTAGTACAAAATTGAAATAAATCGAGAAAATTGAACAAAATATAGTCAAAAAATGTGTATACGGTGCGAAGCTCCGAAAATTCGAGACTTATGAGCTTCAAATAAGTGAAAAAGGCTTAAACAGGCATACTTTTTACAATTTTTATGAAAAATTGACAATTCTGGAGGATCGGAGCCATTTTGCGGGTGGTCAGTTAGCCATCCTGGGGAATCAAAACCCCAGGCACTTAGCTCTGGGGGAATAGGGGCGGAGCCCCCTCCACCACCTAAATTCAGAAAAAACCGGAAAAATAGGACTTTTTAAACCTTATTTTGTGCTATTTTTGGCCTTTTTGGACCCCGGATCCTCCCAAAATTGGTGTTGGTCCACCCCAAATAGGACGGCCAGCTACGTGCCTGCAAAATCCCCAGCCCCATCCACAACGCCGAAACACGTATGCCCGACACCAATCAACAATTATTCTTATTACGTGCAAACTTGTTGGCATGATTGATTGAAAAAAGTTCGAATATTGAATTCGGTCAGTTTTATTGTCTCACGAGAATTAAATATGCTTATTTCATTGACATCTCTAACAAAATAAAAATGCGACTAATGGAACTAGTTCAGTTTTCGTTCATTTCCAATCAATCAACGAAACGATATGCATTTAACAACAATATCGAAATTCTCAGGCCCCAGCTACAGCTCTACTACATATGCAGGCCCGTATCCAGAATTTTATTTCGGGGGGCGAAAATTTTCGAGGCCAGATATATCGAGAACAATTAGGAGATGGGCGAAAATAAAGGCAGTTTTGAGCGTATCTCGGCGAGCTCTATACGATGGTGAAGAAATCATTTAAGCTGATTTCTCATCACTTAATCGACGAATTATTTCTTATTTCTTGCCTTTGCACTTAATCATTGTGCTTTACAGAGAAAAACAATACTACATAATGAATAATTCGGCGCCAAGCGCCGAAATAAATGACATATTCTGCAAATCAAGCTCGAATTTGGGCGGTTTTGAGCGGACTAGAAGACAACAAACATATATAAACGAACAAATACGGAGCGGATGCGCCAGAAAACAATTCATGTTTCCCATGTCATAACTAAAATTTGAGCTGTTTTAAGTGAGCAAGAAGGCAGAAACTATAGCCGAACAATGAATCCAGAGCACAGCGCTGGAAAAAATTGACATGCTCTATATGTCTAACTCAAATTTGAACGATTTTTAGCGGTTAAGAAGACAAAACTATACATAAACAATGAATCCGGCGCGAAGCGCGAAAATTTGGAGTTTACTAGCTCAAAAGTACGCTAAAAACCTGTTTTGGCGGTGTTTCAGACGCACTCCGCCAATTTTTCATTCTTCCTTTGGGAGACCCTGAGGAAATATTTTTTTCCCATTTCGGGGGGGCAGCCCCTCCTGCCTCCCTGGATACGGCCCTGACTACATATACATATAAAATACCAGGTTACGTAAAGCATTAATAATATTTCCAAACTAGGGAGCTCGATGAAAGATAGGAAATCGGTTGGACACTAACTAATACCTAGAGGCGAGAGAAGGAAAAATCCGACAGTACCTTATGCATTAGAATCGGAGAAATGTACATATAAAAGAAAGCAAAAATATGCGATAGTGAGAAGAATACCATTTTGGCGGTGGGGTGCACCACGCTCATCTGCTTCAAGATCGTTGCGCCATCATTTGTGATCGTGACGTCACCGTTGCCCGACTGAATCTGAAGTTTAAACAAACAACGGCGCCTAATCAGTCTTACGCATAAATTATGCTAAAAGCTTACCATCTTGTCCATGCCACGAGGCCCGAGGCTGGTTCGAATCGCATTCGCAACGGCTACAAAAATGCAACTTATACACACGTGGCCGCGACAGAATGGAAAAATAGTCACACTGTATAATATAGACTGCATGATTAGAGCCGCGTACGTGTGTTCGTGGAATCATAACTTATAGTTTAATGCGGTGACTCGGTTGGCAGTTGGCAACCGCTAGTGCCAAACTCCGATCCGTCATATATGTATATATCTCTATGCTACTCGATGAAAAATAGATATAACAGGTAATAATGGCGTTAATATTAATGATTAATAATAAAATAATTAACGAAAACTAGTGATAAAAAGTAATTTATAGACACGGCACTTTCCCTGAAGGTAGGCCGTATTAAAGTTGAAATTACCTTTGTCAGGGTGGCTACTCGTAAGTTCTTTATGTTTGAATTGTAACTCTCCCCGACAAATTGAGATGCCGTTGAAATAACAATAGAATTTCATACAGTATTATACGGAGTTCTCAATTGAGCTTTATACGGCGAAAGATGTAGCGCGATTCGCCCATCTACCAAAACTGTATATATGCACCCACCCACGCAGCATCCGGGCAAGAGGGCGTATTTGGGAAAAATACGCTAAGATTAAGACCAGAAACAGAAAAGTCAAGACTTTTTCTCGAAAAGGCTTGACATTGACCAGAACCTAGGTCGGAGTCGACAGGGGGAGTTAATTCCAGCAATTCGAAATAGGAAATTTTGTGTTCACGATTTTTTTGCTATTCAAACGAAGAAATTGATCAAAATACGTAATTGCAATTTTAGTCAATTATGGCCGCATTACACCACTTTTAACACCAGAAAATACGGAAATTGATCCCTTTACGGCGCTTTTTAAGTAAAAATACATAAAAGTAATTATCCGAACGCGGAGCGCCCGGAAAAATTTTAAGAATATTACTGCATTCGTCCTCAAAACTGATGCAGAAAACGTTCTGTCGGCTCAAAGTCGCCGAACAGATCCTGTTCGGCTGACCCTTCAGCGAGAGATAATACACCCCCTCCCTCCCCCCTTTATGCACATGCATGATTTAAATCCGAAAAAGCTGTTTGAATGGCCTGAAAAGCATTTCTGAACGTTAACCCACCGACAATTATACAGCGACTGTATTTTGTGCAAATATTTTTGCTGACTAATTAGAATGAGTCTGAATTCAATCAGCTTTAATGTCAAATAATTTAATACAAGTAGAGCCACGAATTCCAGATTTAAAAGCGCTTTTGCGCACACAAACTGACGGTGATATCGGTATTAAATTTACGCAAAATGTCAATAAACTTCTCACTCATTAGAACCCAGCCCGAGGCCAAGCGCCAGTAAAGCTCTACTATACAAAACAAAAGTTTACAAATTCGCTAAATTGTGAAAGCAAAAGATTTTTATTATCATTGTGTAACTACAGTTTTATGTAGATCAAGTGACCAAAAAAGCAAACAAAAATTCTCTAATCCTTAAGCATTAAAAGACCCACGAAGGCGTTTCAAATACAGTGCTCGCCACAAAATATGAACAATAATCAAGTATTTAAGGTTACCTAGGTCCGCATTTTCACAACTTAATCGCTGGAAACCTACAGAGTACGCACACATACTTTGCTTTGAGAAAACGCGACACAAGCAGCGCAAAGCGCCGGCTACTTTTGAAGAAAAGCAACCTAAACGCCGAGTTGTGCCATTCACGACTCAAGCGCGGAGTTGTGCTGTTTCCGACTGGAACGCGGAGTTAAGCTGTTTACGACCATACGTGGGCAGCAAGAAAATTCTGGGGGAGGGGTGCAAGATTTTTTTGAAGGTCGAAAACATGGCCTTAAAATATGGTGGTATGGCGATAAAAACACCATTTTTCGACGTTTCTCATCAAGCACTATCCATTGGCATCGAAAAATTGCGAAAAAAACGAAAAAAGATTTCAAAAATTGAATTCTGGGGTGTGTATTTTGATTTCTGGGGAAGGGTATTTTGGTTTCTGTGGAGTGCATACCCCCCAAACCTCCCCTTACGCCCAGGTGTGTTTATGACTCAGTGCGCGTCCTAACATAGTAATGAATCAAATAATTTAATGTAATGACAGCGCGTGTGTACACAGTATGCATACATTATCATTACGCAAATGAATTAGGGATCGACCGGAGCTCCAGCTCCAGAATAACAAACTTGGTGCGATGTAGTCTGCTCACTTACTTTTCGAGCTATTACAGTTTGTAGATATAAGTACATACAGACACATTGCTAAGCTCTTTATGCTATGTTTATTTGGGTACTTTTCGAGTATAAGTGCATCCAGACAATAAGGGCAAGCGAGAAAGCGGGGAACTAAAAATAGAAATATGCTAATTCAATGATTTTTTCGATTACCTAACCGCTGCTGCCAGACCAGTCATTTCGAGAACATGTGTAATAGGCGAGGAGAGATCTAGTAGAACGTTATTGCATGTTAGTCTTCTTGATTTTCGCATAGCTCGATTAAATAGGCACATTATGGAATGAATAATAAATTCCATACGTTATGAAGTTTGCGTTGAAAACCAACCTGATTCACTGATATATCTGCATTTCGCACGTTTATCAATTTTCGGAAGTGGCTTGACTAGCAGCAGATCACAGAACTAATTTCTTTTCCATTTTAGAATGGCTAGATAATGAACATTCACTTCTACAGATCTTTTACTTATCCATGAGCAATGTATTTATACAAATCTATATACTGTACATCATATGAATTATATTTACGGCTTGTGAAAATTCTAGTTCACTGAAAATTCTAAGTTCACCTCCAGCCTCCAGCTCCGGCTCCGGCCGCCGGAGGTGATGATGGCCGGAGCTCCAGCTCCGGCCCGGAGGAAATAAATGGACCTCCAGTCGATCCCTAGTATGAATTGAAAGAGTATAATCAATACTAATGTGTTACATTCTTTTTCAGGTCGATTATTCCATGGTGATCACAGATTATCAATGGAATTTCGTTCATGCTGATGCTAAGAGTAAGGTTTATTACAGAGCAATGTTTGCGTAAATTGTTTTTGGAACACTTTAAAAATTTTAGAATTATCCAACGTATTTTTAGTCAATAAATAAAGTTAAATCAGCAAGTTATGCCAGCAGTAATGTAGCCAGGCCATTGGTCTGCCCATCGCATTTTTTTAAAATTGCATTTACTTTCATATGAACGTATATATTGAGTTAGAAGTAAAATAGAACGATTCGCGCATTGGATAGCGTTTGTACTCTACACAGAGTAAGCGCAGGGTCCAGCCCTGCCTTGGGAACTTTTTCTTTTTATTCTGATCACAGATGAGAGATATAAGATTATAATGTGCTACTGTGAAAAGCTTTTTCCTGAATATGGATATGTAGTCGGCAATCAAGGCAAAAATTCACACACAAAGCGTCATTTAGAAAATTATTCAGAATTATATTCAAAATAATTAAAATAAGTATTTCTCTCATTGTACAAAACAATTTTGAGCCAATTTAGCATCTTTATGATGGTTTTACAAATCCGCATCCACATCGTCAATCAAGGAAAAATTCACACATAAAGTGTCATTTAAAAAGTTATTTAGAATGATATTCAAAATAATTAATTCTCTCATGGTACAAAATTATTTTGTGCCAATTCAGCGTCTTGATAGTTTTACAAATCCGCATTCACATCGTCAATCAAGGCGAAAATTCACACATAAAGCATCATTTAAAAGAAGCAATTTAGAATTATATTCAAAATAATTAAGATTAGTATTTCTCTCATGGTACAAAATTATTATGTGCCAATTTAGCGTCTTGATGATTGTTTTACAAATCCACATTCACATCTGCAATCAAGGCAAAATTCGCATTTAAAACATCATTTTAAAAGCTATTTAGAATTATATTCAAATTAATTAAAATCAGTATTTCTCTCATAAGGCAAAATTATTTTGTGCCAATTCAGTGTCTGGATGATGGTTTTACAATTTGCATTCACAAAGCCAAATCAGGCAAAGACTTATATACAAACCATCAAAAACTATTAAAAAATATAATAAATATTAAGTTTCTTTCTAAGGATTCTGCATTTATCAAATGAAAAATTTTAAGACCTAAAATACACGTCGAAAAAGGCACATGGTTTTTCCGAAAGCCGCAATCACATGGTGGAAAACACCACCTGAATCCCCCTCCCCAATGCAAATCTAATAGAAAATTTATGGCATTCATTAAAGGAACAGCATTGTGATACCTACAAACTGAGCACAAAAGAGGCTCTGATCAAAAAGATTCTTTGTTTTTGGAAGAATCTCACAGTAGCGGATTGTAATATATATCGATCATTTCTATACTATCATACCAAAAATAATCAAAACTAATGGGTGCCCTACTGGCTTTTAAATATTAAAAATTCATTGTGGGTAAATAAAACGCGTATGGACAATAACATATGTGAGACAATTAATTTTTTCAACTTTGATGAGGAGACTGTGGGTGTTTTGACAGAATTAGAGCAGGATGAAGCATGTCTAGGCGAAAGAATAAACGCTTATAACAAACACAGCCAGTGAAAATTATAAAATCTATTGATTAAGCATGTAATCCGAGGCATCCATGACAAAACTAACGTTTGTACTAACTTTTAGAAATTCTCAGCTCGCCTGATTGTTCATTTAACGATTTTTCAAAAATGACTTTTTTCTCTTCGTTATTCAGGTGAAAAAAATTCTCTTATGTACATAGCACGAACATACAACCCAGGCCTATCATGCACATAGCTTTTGAAAGTCAGATTTGTAAAAATTGTTGTGCCTTTAATGCCCTCATGAGTTTTCAGAAGAGCTAAAGTCGTAGCATAATGCATGCTTGTTCGTTATTTTATTATGTATGTACATAGGTATACAGTGTTTACAAACAGCGCCTCTGGGTAGCCTGTCTGGGTTTCTGCTCTATTTGCATTCCTACCCACGCTTTTCATTTCCACCACTGCATAATCGCATTATCACATTCGCATTATAAAACGAAAAATGGACCGTTTCAAAATATCGGAAAAAACAGTGGAACCGCACAATCGACAGTCCATTGCACACATAAACAGCTTGTAGAATTCAAAAATTTTTATTCTATGATAGGAATGCATGCTAAATCCTTAGAAAGAAACTTAATATTTTAATATTTATTATATTTTTTAATAATTTCTGACAATTTGTCTATGAGTCTTTGCCTGGCTTGGCATTGTGAACGCAAATTGTAAAACCATCATCCAGACTCTAAATTGGCACAAAATAATTTTGTACCATGAGAGAAATACTAATTTAATTATTTTGAATATAATTCTAAATAGCTTTTTAAATGACACTTTATGTGTGATTATTTGCCTTGATTGACGACTTGAATGCGGATTTGTGAAACCATCATCCAGACACTAAATTGGCATGAATTAATTCTGTACCATGAGAGAAGTACTTATTACTTTAATTGTTTATTTTGAATATGATTCTGAATAACTTTTTAAATGACGCTTCATGTGTGAATTTTTGCCTTGATATATATATATATATATCCATATTCAGGGAAAAGCTTTCGGCAGTAGCACATTAAAATGTTCTATCTTATATCTGTGACCAGAATAAAAAGCAAAAACTTCTCAAGGCAGGGCTGGACCCTGCACTTACTCCGTGCAAAGTACATATGAATACTATACAATGTGCGAATTGTCCTATTTTACTAATTCAAACTCAATCTATATACGTATATATGTAAATCAATGCGATTTAGAAAAATGCAATAGGCAGACCAATGGCCTGGCTATATTAATGCTTTGCTTACATAACTTGCTGATTTAAGTTTATTTATAGACTAAAAATACATTGGAAAATTCTAAAATTCTATATATAAGTGTTCCAAAAAGAAAGTTATGCAAACATTGCTCTGTATTGAACCTTACTCTTAGCACCAGCATGAACGAAATTCCATTGATAATCCGTGATCATCATCAAATAATCGACCTGAAAAAGAATGTAACAAATAAGTATTGATTATACTGGTGCAATTCATTTGCATAATGATATTGTATGCATAATACGCGCACACGCGCTGTCATTATGCCTCTATGTTCGAACGCGCCCTGAGTCGTAAACAACTTAACTCTGCATTTGAGTCATAAATGGCACAACTCTGCATTTGAGTCGTAAATGGCACAACTCTGCATTTGAGACGTTTAGGTTGCATTTTCTCAAAACTAGCCAGCACTTTGCACTGCTCAGGTCGCATTTTCTCAAAGTAAAGTATGTGTGGGTACTTTTTAGGTTTCTGGCAATTAAGTTGTGAAAAAGTGGACCTATGTAACCTTAATTATTTGATTATTGTTCATATTTCGTGGAGAGCACTGTATGTTTAAAAAAGCTTATAAAGAAAAATTTAAAAAATCTGACTAACGCACAAGGTTAGCTGCATTGCACGAAAAATGTTTAGCAGTTCAATCCAGTTTCTATTGTGGACCTCCTGTGTTATAAATAGTTGAACAATATTAAATGAATAAGAGGTCACCTTTAGCTGCTACGATATTGCTAGAACGAACTTGATCAGGTTTGTTTTTGTCATGGAAAGCGCTAGTGGTATTTGCCAAAGCTTTCTGAGTCTTTGCTGCCATTTGGACAAATAAATAAGCAAAACAATGCTTGAAAAATCGGACGCTAGATAGCAAAAATGAATCTGAAAATAAGCAGTATTGTTTTTCAGCGCATTTGCCAGTGCCACTCATAAAATAATTCAATACGATTTGTGTAGAAAGTGTAACACTGAGGCCGTTCTTTCATATATAATGCTCAGAAAACTACTGAATTTGTTAAATGAAGGCAACTGAAAGCTCCAAATTAAGAAAAATTAAACAACTTACCTAGACAAGTACAACATGGTAATTCCGGGCTGTTAAACAAAAAATTTTATCATAAGTGTCCTTTTAGAGTCAAAAACAATGGAGTGCAGTTAATTCGTGACTTTGAGTCATTCTCAGGCACTTTTGCGTCCAAAAATAATAATTGCAGAATCTGAAGGTCTATAGTCTATTTCAAAAAACCATGAGCGTGAAAATCAATTTTCAGCAAACATATGAATAGCTACATACAAAAGTGGTTTCTAGGTAGCTTACTGTAATACAATTTTGTGTACTAAAACTTCATATGCTTATCAAGTACTAAGCACAGTATTGTGATTGCTGCTTCGATCTAACCCACTTTTGTGATCGATTTGTATCAACTCAAGAAAGTTTGATTCATGCACGTTTTGCGAAACAGACTATAGTCTTCAATTTGACTGAAAAATCTCAACTCGCACCCTAAACCCATAACCTAGTAGGCATGTTCCGGTTCCGAGTTTTTCAAAAAAATCGGTTCCGGTTCCAGTTCCGGTTCTTGGAAAACAGAAATTTTGGTTCCGGTTCCGGTTCTGGTTCCGGTTCAGTTCTTGCGTGAGTTGGAACCGTCGGTTCCGGTTCCGGTTCTTCAACTAGAGAACCGTCGGTTCCGGTTCCGGTTCTCGGTTCCTGTGTTAAAGTATGTACGCTCTTGATAGCTTGAATTCACCGGAACACGTGACAATGTAATCAAAAGATAAATTATTCTGGAAGTCGTTTCTATCTGGCAACTGCACGTTCAAATAAGTTTTACATCTAGTTGACAATTTACTTATAAATCACTGAATATTATCTATGTGTTTCTTAATTGGAGGCTTATACGAAATCGAAATGCTTAATTCATGACAAAGATCTGCTGCAATGGTGGAAAGATAAGTCGAAGAATTTGTCAATTCTCGCGTTTATAGCTACGCAGTATCATGCAGCCAGTGGCGGATCTAGGATTTTCCTAAGGGGACAGTATCCCAAATTTTCCAAAAACAGTCGAAAATAGGTCCAAAAATTTGCCCTTAACGCGCAAAACAGCATTTTGTCTCGGGGTTTTACAATGTATACTTTTACATTACATCACTTTTGACGCAATGTTTTTTCTTAAAATTTCAAAATTTTCGACAATTTTGTGCTAAAAATCACTAAAATTCTTTGACTTTATCAGCATTCTGGCGCGAAGCAGTTTTTTTGTACAAGGTCCGTTTGACATGTACAAAGATGATCCCCAAAAGTCTTTGTACATTGAGTACACACAAATTTTTGGGTACTATAATATGATACAGTAGCGATTTAAGTGTGGTAAAAACAGAGTTGTCCGACTTTTGGTAGTGTATTTCAGCTAATTTATAGGTCTCTAAGGGCAAAAATCACTAAGAAATCATCTTAAAACGGCGCGAAGCGCCTAAAAATTTGACATTTTTCCTTTCGAAATGCAGTTCCTGCCATTATAAAGATAAACAGAGCACACAATCAGTCATTTCGACGCAAAGCGCCGTAAATTTCTGCGAATTTTAGACCTTTTTAGTAATTTTTGCCTCTCCAAAAATCTTCGTACATGTACAAAGACGGTCCCGAAAAGTCTTTGCACATCAGGAAAAATCTTTGCCGAATACAAAAAACCATGGCGCAGCAAGTGCCGAAAATTTTGTGAGGTTAAGGCGGATAGACGTCAAGAAGCATGATTTACAGCTTGATTTACTGTATTTATAGCATTTGATGTGAAACATCGAAATTTTTAATTGGAAATAGAAGAAAACTATGCAAAAATAGCTGTTTCTGCTGCTAAAATGGTTTTGAAACCTACATGAACAGAAAATGGCTTCCAGGTGGCCGAGAAAGTAAATAAATGTCATTAATAGGTATCATCCGGCGCGTAGCGCCAAAAAAATTTGAGAAATTATGGTCACTGAGGGCCAAAAATAATTGCAAATTGTATATCCATTCTTTATCTTGCCAAATATTTTTGGCAAATAGAGGGGCGCCTCCCCCTCTGCCTTCTTAGATTCAACCCTGCTTGCAGCGCCAGCTACAAGCGTTCCATCGGAACAGCTGTTCAGTTGCACTGAAATCATTTACGACCCTCTCAGAAACAGGCTACATGGCGAAAAAGCAGAACGACTGTTCTTTTTAAAATATAATTTACCCAGAACAATACTAAGTTTTAGTCTGTAAACTTTTGGGTAATAATAGGTTGAATTGCTGCTTCATGTCTTCACTAAATTTTATGAAGTTCGATTTTTAAGTCTAATTTTAAAAAACTGATAACCGACTCCAAAAAAGATTGGTTCCACTTACAGTTCCGCTTCTTAGAAAATCAAAAAATCGGTTCCGGTTCCGGCTCTTAGAATATCAAAAAATCGGTTCTCGGTTCCGGTTCTGGTTCCAAAAGAATGGTCGGTTCCAGTCGGTCCTGGTTCCGGTTAACCGGCACATCCTTATAACCTGGGGAGTTCTGCATACTGCTGACCTGATCCCACCCACAGGCCAATTTTTTGGTTCGCATTGGGTTGTTGGGTCAGGTCCCAAACAGGGTTGCAATTTGCTCTTGAGCGCAAAAAAGTGCAAAAAAAGCTAAATTACTAAAAAACGTCTCCAAGTGCCTCAAAAAAAACCTAAAAAAGGGGGAACCCCGGCTTGGCAACTCTGGCACTGGTGTAGCTCGTGTGGGGAAGGGGTGAGATTCCAAAATTTTGAATTTTTCAACATGGAGCTATGTGGGGTATTTTTATGTTTGATTGACACCTACATACCTTTTGCGATTGTGCCATAGATAAAAATAGAATGGTGCACGCGACATATTGAGACGTGCTAGGACCATCTTGTGTCATTCTATTGCTTTCTAAAGTGACCATCTTGCTAGGTCATCTTAGGCCAGAACAGCCAACTGACAGTGCTCACCTTAACATGCTTCTGACCATATTAAAGCGTAAACTTTCATGGCGAGCACTGTATTTGCAGTCTAAAAGCAGCGGCTCAGACTGCAAATTAGATAGGATACAGTCTAATATTATTTGTGGTCAAGAACCAGTGGCCTAGGCTGCAAATGATTTAGCATGCTGTTATATTTGCAGTCAAGTAAGAGGTTTTTGACTGCAAATAATATTACACTGTGCATGAATTATTTGATAACAGTCTAGGCCACTGGCTTTTGACAACAAATAATATTAAACTGTGTCCCGTCTTATTTGCAGACTAGGCTGCTGGCCTTTGACTGCAAATGATATTAAGCTGTGTCCAACCCATGATTTTTTTCATATTCGGCAAAGATTTTTTGCAATGTACAAAGACTTTTGGGGACCGTCTTCGTACATGTACAAAGATTTTTGGAAGACAAAAACTGCAAAAAACGTTCGAAATTCGCATAAATTCTCGGCGCTCCGCGCCGAAATGAGAAATTGTGTGTTCTATATATCTTTATAATTTCAGAAATTGCATTTTGGAACGAAAAATGCCAAATTTTTTGCGCTTCGCGGCCGTTTTGAGACGATTATTACTGATTTTTGCCCTCAGCCTAGAAATTGCTAAAACACGTAACTAAAGGTCAGGGGCGGATTTAGGGGGGTGGGGGCGGCCGCCCCTCCATTGACCCAAAACAGTGCACAAAGTTAAGCATTTTTGAGCGATTTTCAGCAATTTTTGTGTTAAAATGGCTAATTTTTCCGCCCAAGTCAGGGTTCCGCCCCCCATGGGGTACCGCCCCCCTAGGAAAATCCTAGATCCGCCACTGCCAAAGGTTGAACAACTCTGTTTTTGCCACACTTAAAATCGCTACTGTACCAGATTATAGTACCCAAAAATTTGTGGTGTACGAAATGTACAAAGACTTTTAAGGACCATCTTTGTACATGTACAAACGGACCTTGTACAAAAAAACACTGGTCCAATCTTATTTTCAGTATAGCCCACTGGTTTTTTGCTGCAAATAATATTACAATGTTTGCTATATTATTTGCAGTTGACTACAAATAATTACTGCCTACAATTAGTCTATTTAGCCCCAATCGTGCAGCTTAAACACTCCATTTTTAGTCTTTATACAACCTTAAGCTTATTCTGTCTTTCGTTTTACACAGGTTTTATGCAGAAAATGAGATTTTGTTCAAGAGGGTGTCCATTGGATTCTCCGACTTCTAAGGCGTGGGTAGCAAAATTTACAAAGTTTACAGCTCCAGTGGTCGTGAAACGTCATTTTTAATTCATCCTTTGGTCCCCTTTGTTTTGAAAAATTTTTGTCATACCCCTGGTACCAAATTCTGGATACGGACTGGCTTGGAAATGACAGAAAATTAGCACTTAATTTTAGGATGAAGACTTGGATGATTTCATACATTTAAATTCGGGATTTCAGTACTTATTTCGCAGAAAATTTTTCCGGAGCTCTGCCCCGGACCCTGCTGCAGGGCACTTGAGCGCGCCATCCACAGACCACCAGCCCCAAAAGAGAGGTTTTCCGTTAAATTCTCTCTAATCTAAAATTCTACCTATGTATTAAAACCTGCAAAGTGTGAAGCATTGACGGATGAAAAATTTTTGAAAAAAACTTTTATTGCATTTTAATTGCTGCATATTGACGTGAAAAGTCCAAAAGAAGGTATTACTTCAAACCTAAGATGCATTTTTATTTGTTTTTGTTGTATTTTGGGGCAGAAAAAAATTCAGGGCTTCCCCACTTGAGAAAAATCCTGGCTATTCCTACAAATTGCGGTCTCGAATTTTGGGCACTTATATATACACTTAAGGGGACAAAAACTTTAGAAATTTTATTCAAAATTATCATTTTCTAGGGTTCTGATAACGAATTTCAGCATTCATTTTTGATTTCAGACAAAATTTGGAGAAAAATCATGTTTTTGTCATTTTTTGTAAAAAATTTCAAAATGAATTTTCTTCATATTTTTGCACATTCAAGGGTATATAATTTTGCATGCTGATGACGAATTTAGCATTCATTTATTTATTTCCGGCAGAATTTGGGTGAAAAATCACGTTTTTTTGCCATTTTTCTGAATAATTTCAACAAAATAATCTTCCATAAAAAACCACAGCTTTTCAGTTTCGATGAAATGTAAGAAAAAAACTAAATTTTTACATTCAACTTAATTTTTTTAAATGAAAATTCATGCTGATTTTCTGCCGTGTTGCATGCTTATTATCTGCCATTTTGCATGAATGAAACAGATCTTTTCATACGCTCTCTAGGCATTAGATTTTCAGAATGGCCGCTCCTCGAGCTTTTGTTGATCCTTAACTAAATTTCCTCTGAAAAATTTGTATTTTGTTGAAATTATGGACAAAAATTACAAAAAAACATGATGTATCACCCAAATTCTATCGAACATAAAAAATGAATGCTAAATTTGTTATCAGAATAAGCAAAACTTTGATGAAATATTTTTTTGAAATTTCCCACAAAAAATGATAAAAGCCTCATTTTTAACCCAAATTTTAGTAGAGAAAAAATTAAGGGCGACTTGAAAGTGTCAAATTTTTCAAAAAAAGGACATTTCCAAATGACTTTGGGATGTGGAATTCATATTCGGAATAATTAGGTTGCGGTTCGCATTATCGACTGAGTCACTGGCTGTTAAAGTTCTACAAGCTTAAGGATAGGCGAAAAAGAAAAAGTTGGCATTTGGGGTATTTTTTCATTTTTCAATTTGTGGTGACAGCAATTGCTTTCGGATTCAGATTGATGCCAGACATGGGCTAAACCTAACTTCATAAATGGAGCAAAAATCGCTCTGCTCACTCCACAATTTTTGTTCCATTCATCTCAGGCTTAGCCCATGCGCTGGTGTCAATGTATATGCATATAACTAGGCCTAAGCCTAAGGCATTGGCAACCCCACTCAGTCACAATCCCCTGATCCTTTGGAGACTAATCCAAAACATTCCTAAAGGCAACGCTTACATTTCGCCTGTCCTTAAAGGGCATAATTAAAAGGTGGCACTAACGATGGCACTGGCCTTGGCCCTCGCCAACTGGGTAAAAGGGGGTGCTGGCCCTGGAGCACATAAGTAAAAGGTGGTGCTGGCGATGTCACTGGCCTTGGCCCTGGCCATTTCCAAGTGGGTAAAATCTGGCACTGGCGCTTGGCTTGGCCTTGGCCACGGCCAAGTGAATAGGCGTCGACCTTGGCCCTGGCCCTCACCAACTGGGTAGAAGGTAGTGCTGGCGCTGGCCCTGGCGCGCACGGGTAAAAGGTGGCACTGGCGATGGTACTGGCCTTGGCCCTGGCCCTCGCCAACTGGGTTGAAGGTGGCGCCTGGCCTTGGCCCTTGCCAATGGTGTAAAAGGTGTCACTGGCGCTGGCCTTGGCCCTGGCCATGGCCAAGTGGGTAAAAAGGTAGCGCTGGCCATTTGCTCTTGCTGATGTGAGCGAAGCTAGCCTATTCAATTAAAAATTTTAAAAATTATTCGAGTAATTTTTTGAGTAAAATTCCGCGCTTTCTTTCAACATGTTCTAAGTACTAAGCGAAAAAATCCGCTCTTCTGAAGTTTATTTTTCGATTATCTGAAAGTACCATATTCTTAAGTTACTCCTCAACAGCCTGTACCTCGGTCAATAATGCCGACCGCCACCTAATTCTTTCAAATATGAACTCCACATCCCAAACTCAGTTCCTCTACTTTGTTCAAAATGATAGCTAAATTCGTCATCAGCATGCAAAATTATTATAGAATGTACAAAAATATGAAGGAAACTTTTTTCAAATTTGTCACCCAAATTTTGTCTGAAATCAAAAATTAATGCTAGATTCATTATCATGGTACAAAATTACCAAAAAAATGGTAATTTATGAATAAAAAATTGAAGATTTCTACCCGCCGAAAGTGCATAAGTGGCGAATTTTTCATCTCTATTAGACATCGTTGTAAGTATCTAATTACAGTAAACAGTGCATTGACGCTCTGATTTTATAAATCAATACAATCTATGACGTGATGGCAATAAATTCCAAGCAAAACTTTTAAAAGGTACTGACTTGTTTGTGACTGGTTCATATCTAAAGAAAGTGTATTTTTGGCCTATTGCCAGTCACATAAAACAATAATAATGCTTTATTCAAACCCGTAGGTACAATACAAGGTTAAGAATAATACGCAACGTTTCGACAGTTATACCTACCGTCGTCATCAGGCTCTTACAGAATATAAGAAGTTGTGGGCACCAGGAATTGAACCTTAACAGCTAAGTATCATTTATTTCTAGTCTGTGGTTTTACCAACTGAGCTTCACTGGGCCAGTTGTTTAATATTATTCGTTCCTTTTAAAGTAACATAATAATATTATTAGTCTCGGGCCAGGGGCCTCTCCACATGGTGTATTCTCCTCAATAAGGGCTCTATTCCATATACGACTGATCTCAATACTTCTTGAACCCACATTCTGCCCATTAGCCCTCTCCATCTCCAGGTTCTCACGTATTTTCTATGGTACCCATTGCTTTCTTCTGCGAGTATTGATGTATGCTCGAAATCTGGCCTACACCAACATGCTATGCAGTGTTCAGCAACCCCACTTCGTTCCTCTTTCAAATTCCTTAGTGCACTCCTATGTTCCCCGAGTCTTTTCTTAAGATTTCTACCACTTTACCTAATGTACTCCTTCCCACATTGTAGTGGTACTTTATACACTATGCCCTGCCGTAGATCTAAGGGCCTCTTTGGGGCAACACTTTGTAGTCCTTTCCTGATGGTGTCTTCTCCTCTTTGTCACAAGGCGCACTCCATATGCTTTGCACACTCGCTTAAGCTTCATGGTTAATGCCCCACTAAATGGTACTACTGCTGTTGCAATGTAGTTAGTTGCATCACCCCTTTAGGGTGCAAGTTGTAGGGCTCTTTGTTTTAATGGGCCAGGGTATCCATTACCAGCAAGTAGATGGGATGTCAATGGGCTCACCATTGTCACCAGTACTGTGCAACCTGTTCATGAATGATTTAGATAAACAGGCACTGCAAACAACACCATGTAAACCTACAATGTGGCTCAGGTACATTGATGACACATTCATCTTATGGGATCATGGAGATCAGGAGTTGGAGGCTTTCCTCTAGCACATGAATAGTCAAAATCTTGCTATTCAGTTTACCATGGAGAAGGAGGTGGAGGGTACACTGCCCTTCCTGGATGTCCTAGTTAAGAGATCCCATGACCATCTAAAGACATCAGTGTACCGTAAGCCAACCCATACAGGTCAATACCTAAACTACCAGTCGAACCATCAGAAATGCACAAAGGCAGGTATAGTTAGAGGAATGGCCATGAGATGTAGGAGCATATGCCAAACAAATCACAGTAAAGAAGGTGAGCATCAAGAAAATACTTAAGGAGTTCCAAGCTAATGGATACCCTGGCCAATTAATACAAAGAGCCCTAGAACTTGCACCCTCAAGGGGTGATGCAACTAACTACATTGCAACAGCAGTAGTACCATTTAGTGGGGCATTAATCATGAAGCTTAAGCGAGTGTGCAAAGCATATGGTGTGCGCCTTGTGGCAAAGAGTGAAGACACCATCAGGAAAAGACTACAAAGTGTTGCCCCAAAGAAGCCCTTAGATCTACAGCAGGGCATAGTGTATAAAGTACCACTACAATGTGGGAAGGAGTACATTGGGGAAACTGGTAGAAGTCCTAAGAAAAGACTTGGGGAACATAGGAGTGCACTAAGGAATTTGAAAGAGGAACGAAGTGGGGGTGCTGAACACTGCATAGCATGTGGGTGTAGGCCAGATTTCGAGCATACATCAATACTCGCAGAAGAAAGCAATGGGTACCGTAGAAAAATACGTGAGACCCTGGAGATGGAGAGGGCTAGTGGGCAGAATGTGGGTTCAAGAAGTATTGAGATCAGTCGTATATGGAATAGAGCCCTATTGAGGAGAATACACCATGTGGAGAGGCCTCTGGCCCGAGACTAATAATATTATTATGTTACTTTAAAAGGAACGAATATAATTATACAACTGGCCCAGTGAAGCTCAGTTGGTAAAACCGCAGACTTTAGAAATAAATGATACTTAGCTATTAAGGTTCAATTCCTGGTGCCCAGAACTTCTTATATTCTGTAAGAGCCTGACAACGACAGTAGGTATAACTGTCGAAAACGTTGCGTATTATTCTTAACATTGTATTGTACCTACGGGTTTGAATAGAGCATTATTATTGTTTTATGTGACTGCCAATAGGCCAAAAATACACTTCCTTTAGATTTTCCTAATGGCACGTACAACAGGAGTTGCAGAACGATGAGTCTGTCTCCAATCCAAATGGCCAATTTTTGCTGAATTCTCATTACTGTATCAATTTTTAACTACACAAATGGCTTGTTCAATCAGGCTCTCCTAGCGGCTGGTTGCTTCAAAGTTTTCTTATTGATGTTTAATGTGCTTTGCCTAATGTTTGGCGCATCTAACAAACTACTGCAATAGCACTGTTAAAGTTTTTGCTACAGTCATATAAGTCGTAAAGCGAAAATCGGCTGTTTGTAATGGATTAACTACAGAAGGATTGCAGAACATGAGACATGAGCTTCATTAGAAAGTGCATTAGATTTTCTAGTTATTTTTGACATTTCAAAAAATTGAAATGTCGAAAATTCACAAAATAAAATAGCTGAAAACAGCATGATAGCCTTCCTGACGGACATTATGGATTTGGAATAAATATGTCTTAACCATACGGAGGTAGACACTGAAGTAGGAGTAGCATTGGCAAAGTCCACAAAAAGGACTTGGGCCTCGTCCAGGTTTGGAACTGACAACTTCAGATCATGACTATAGTCCGGACCAGAGTCCTTAAAACACAAAGACTAAGTCTTGGACTAAGTCCTTGATAAAAACAGTATCATTTATGTAGGGAAAACATACACAGACACTAGACAGGCTTTTCGTTAAAACATCAGAGAACAATGCTGGTACCTACTACTTGGTGGTATTCATACGTGGGCAGCAAAAAAATTCTGGGGAGGGTGCAAGATTTTTTTGAAGGTCAAAAAATGGCCTTAAAATGGTAGTATGGCGATAAAAACACCATTTTTCGACATTTCTCACTCAAGCACTATCCATTGGCATCAAAAAATTGCGAAAAAACGAGAAAAGAATTTCTGGAGGGTATTTTGGTTTCTGGGGTACATACCTTCCCCAAACCCCCACCCACGCCCAGGTGTGGTGGTATCACTTTCTAGTGCTTCTATTCAGATCTTACTCAATAGTCAATGAAAAGAATGTTATAATCAATGAATAATACATCACGTCGTTTTCACTTATACAATTGAATAACTTTGATGTTTTTGGAACTCTCCTGAACGAACTAGAAGGACCAGAATATGAGACATATCTCATTAGGAAGACACATGTAAATTTTCTAGCTATTTACTAAAACAATTTTTGAAATATGTCACAAACTCACAGAATAATAGCTGAAAACATCAAAAGCTACAGTATAGTAAGAAGTCATCAATACGAGAAAAAGCAAAAAGAAATAATAAGGAGAGAAAAGAGGAAAAATTGGAAAAAATAAATTAAAAAATAAATAAATAACCATACAAATTATTGAAAAAGAATGTAAATATGAGACGGTTTGTTGAGTGGATAATTGCAATATGTACAGATATATGAATGGACAGCATCATCATCAGTGGAAAAACTTCTACAATACTATCATAACTACCTAAACAACAATAGAACTATAGTACTTATGGGTTACTTAAGCATATGACTGACCTATAGCGCTGGTTAGGTGCTACTGCGATCTGCCTTTATCCAACCACTTGACCCTTAGTACTTACTGTAACTGCGAGAGTTACACGGTGCGAACTCGTTCCATTAGTTCGCACAGGCCTACTGACAACAGCTTGGTACTGTATCGGTTAACATAGCCATTTGCGAGTTGACATCTGCGGATGAGTGAGCTCGTGGCTATGCCTTCAGTTCTCATATAAATCCCTTAATTTTTATTTACAAAATCTTTTAGATACTTGTCTGGTAAAACAGAATTAAGTATATGATAATAGTAATTGTTTTACTTGTTTACCGCTTATCGTATCTATCGATACGAGTCGATTTGAGAAGTAATCTTGTCTAATGTTAATTTGACTTAAACTTTAGTTTTACTGTATTGATCCCGTGATGGGAAGTTAGTTGAAGTTGGGTTTTGGATGAGATAGTCGTTTGTTTTATTTTATTGTTTAGCGATATTGTTTTTGCTTCCAGGCATCTGCCGTGTGTTTATTATCGAGATAGAATTATAAAATCCACCCAGGGGTGAATTATACCGAGGGTGAGATTGGCCGGCCCCGACCGTCGAGGATTTCTGAGCTTTTGGTGGAGAGTATAGGTAAATAGTTTTCAATTATTTATGTCGTTCAAAATTCAATATTCTTTTCTCAACCCAAAATTGGTCAAAAACATTATTTAATTATTTATGATGATTGATCAGTCTAGAGCTCATTACTGTTGTTTTCAAATTTCATTGTGCTACGTACATTAGGAACCAAAAACATTTTGAATCAAGTGTAAACTTTGAAAACAAGTTAATTCATCAACTTGAGCAGGGTTGAGAATAGGTCAACTGACCTTGCGGCAATTCTGGGGTTTAGGTAGGTACTTGTAGGATCTAGGGCGTAGCTGCTGAGACTCCCGACAAGAAGCGCAGTCAGCAATATTAGGACTGAGAGAGTCAAAGCCGTAGGTCTACAAGGGTTCAGAAGATCGAAGTTGTTAGCGACTACGCGATTGGGACCAGCGCTAAGAGCAGTCTAGGTACCTACGTAAGTAAGTCCCAAAGGCAAATGTTAGTGCATGTTCGTATCTGCGTCGATTCTCGTAGACCCAGTGCGAACACCTACATTTACATTGGAACGTCCCTCTTTGAGGCTGCTAGCTACAGCCGAACTGATCAGTCATCTAAAATTTATTTTTCGATCCAAAAATCATTATTTTTGGCTATCTAAACATGTGTAACATTTCGTTCACCTCTTGTTGTTGTATCGACCTCGATCGTGGCAGTGCGCATTTAAGTAAGCGTCCATGGCAAAGTTTTTGTGTATTGTGGTAAAGTCGTCATTATTTTTCTATTTCCGTCAACCCACTGGCGACAAAGGCAGCTATCATGCTCGCATTTTTCTATAAACGTCGACCCTCAGGCGACGATTCATCATTTTTCTCTCTCGGTGACGAATTTTTGCTACCTAGGTTTTTACCTACGTCTTTTTCTAACTTTGCACACAATTCGCTCTTTAGGCTTAGTCCTACATATCTTCGTTTTTATCACGTCAGGTATATCTTACTTCGCGTAAGGAAATACTATTTACGTGAAAAACCTGTTTTTCGAAGCAAAAAAAGGCTAAATTTGAAACATTTACTTTTTGCAAAATTTCGACGTACTGAAATTTGTCTTACCCAAAGCTATATTTTTGGACGATTTTGATACCCAAAAATGGCAGGGAAGAAAATTTTGCAAACACCGCCTGCTAAATTGAAAAACCTACTACGCCATCTACTTTGACTCTGCCAATTAAATACCGCGCCTGTTGACTCGAATAGCGCGAGTAATAATGTGAGTAACGATGCGAATAATAAGGATGCAAATAATAGTGCAAATAATGATCGATTACCCCCGTCGTTAAATGCTGCGCGTACTACACAGTCTGACGACGAGTTAATACTTGGGTAATCTGCATTCGCTCATTAATCAATTTGCGAATCCTTCTGACGATAATTCATCAAATAATACGATTATTGATAATACGACTAGCCTTAACACGTCAAATAACCGCGAAACTAGTTCTGAGCCTTATAACGCCGGTTCTGATGTAGAGCGTAATAATAGTCCAAGCCAATCTGCCGATAATACTTGTGCTGATTCTGGCGTGACTAACAAACTTCTTTTTCAGGCGCTACAATCTATTCATAGACAATTTGTTGACCTTTCTTCGCGCGTAAAGCAAGATAAGAAAGAAAGTTCGGACGAAATGCATAAACTGCGCGTGGAGTTAAGTAATTTGCTTAAGCCACAATCGGTTTCTAATTGTACCAAAAATAATCCGTCATCAGCGCATTAACCACTCAATTGATAGCAAAAATTTTTCTGAATTTAATGCTCAAAATGCTAATTGTGCAGAAAATGCGCTTCGCGCATCTTCTATGTTGTCCACTGGCAACCGCACGATAAATTCTCGGTCACCTTCTGAAATTGTTTCAGAAAATTTTGGACAAAATTTTTCGAACCGAGCACCGTTAGCAACGGAATTATCTCAAAATCCTTTAAATTCGGTTTCGCAACCAGCTCAAAATTCGGGTTTTTGGAACATATACCTACAATTTTGCAGCCGTCGGCATCAATTTTGCAGACGTTGCAAAATAAGCCTTTGCTGTCATTAAATCGTAATGCACCTTCTTTTGTGCCTAATGCATTAAATTCGAACTTGCAGCAGCTTTTACAGCCTCCACCGCTGCAGTATTTTCCGCCTCATGGCGAAATACCTTCGAATAATTATGCACCAAATCCTGCGAATCTCGAAATACCGCCTAACAACCCTATTTTGCATTCTTCAAACATCGAAATGCAACCTCTGGAAATAAACTTATCTGGCATAAATAACAGAACCCGGAAACTTGCAAAATGAATCCGCGCCTTTACCTGAGTCACCTACAAGGAGACGTCATGTAAAGTTTTCTGACGAAAGCTCGATGAGCAGCTACGATCGTCCGCGTAGTCGTCGCTCGACGTCACAAAAGTAAATTGCATCGCCATCATCATCATCATGATTTGGATTCTTCATCCGGTGATTCGTACAGCAAATCACATCTCGCTGATTCTTTAAATTGCGGACCTTTCATAGCACAAATGCAAGTCGC
Organism: Mermis nigrescens; assembly: GCA_036768485.1. Taxonomy (NCBI): domain Eukaryota; kingdom Metazoa; phylum Nematoda; class Enoplea; order Mermithida; family Mermithidae; genus Mermis; species Mermis nigrescens. Next base: position 1,038 of record JAVLUZ010000848.1, on the reverse strand, counting down.
AATCACAAATAAAAAATTTTTTAATGGCGATAAAACAGATATACGAGCATATCTTGCAGAATTTGAATCGCTCGCTGATACCTACGATATCGATAAATCGGATCGCGTAAAATTTATGTCATCATTTCTGGATCCCTACGCTTCGCGCATATTCCGTTCGTTACCTGCTGAGATAAAACAATCTTATTCCAAATTGAAACAGGCGTTAATAGCGGAATTTTGTCCTCTGGACGCCAAAACGCTTTTCAATTGTTTTTTGGAACATAAACAGCAGCCTAACAAATCGGTTAAAGCTTATTATCTCGCGCTTCGCAAAGAGTTAATAAAAGCGGATCCTTATCTTGAAGCCGATTCTCATCATTTTAATTATTTACTGTGACATCAATTGAAACAAGGTTTGTTACCTCACATATCGAAAGAAGCATATCATAAAAAACCTAGAGCATCGTTGGCTGAATTTTTGGATAACGCATTAAATGCTGAATTCGCAAATAAAGAATTTGCGGATGACAAAAAAGCAGTAACGCCGTATGTATCGGTAACAGCCACTCCTACAGGAGGCGCAATACCTAAAGATACATTTCGCGCGTCTAACCAAAATGAGCCAGATTGCTCGCGACAAAAAACGTTTCATTGCTCATTGCATGCTGAAAAACCAGAAAATTCCTCTCATAAGTATTGCACCTTTTGCAAGCGCATAGGTCATATCTACAACGAATGTTTCACGCGTCAGCGACAAGAATTGTCTAATAATAATAATTATCAGTCTGATCAAAATAAAAATAGTTCCATGGCTCACAATCGCAGCCAGTCGCATTCTTTTTTGCGCCAATATTGTTCGCCATTGCGTTCAAATTTGCAAAATTGAAACCGTTCTCAATCGCAATTTTGTAACTCTAGTCAACATCGCTCATCAAACTATGCGAATAATGATAATCGCTTCGACTCGAGGCAAGCACAATCAAATTTTAGGCAAAATCATAACAATTACCATCAAAATTTGCGTGCCAATTATCAAAATTTGCGTTATGATAATTG